>JARKHS020034812.1:0-16682 GCA_030143305.2 Amblyomma americanum
ATCTGTGCAAAAAGACGTATATGACATCAGGTACCAATATTGACTACAGTATAGCATTTGTAATTATTGAATACTTCGGTCAAGCTTGCTTTACACATTTTCTATTCAAGTAATAACTGCTACTATCTAAAGCATTTTATCTATATCATTTACCACCTCCGCTGCTTGTAATGTATCAACGAGGAGTAAGGTATCGGAGTTCGAAAGAATGATAGCAGCTGCAGCGGTTATTATTTTTACTGCCATTTTTTCGAGAGCGTAAGCACATATAAGTTAATCTAAGGCGTTCTGTACCTGAGCGCTCATTTATATGAAGCCGGCCGCGCAACACATGCCTGTTTTCGTTGCCCGTCCACAGCAGCTGTGCGTACGCCAGAAGCTTGCGGGGCACTGCAAGTGCGCATGCGGAGAACATTTGCGCAAGCCTTGCTTCTTACTTACATTTCGAAGAGCGGAAAGCTGGGCAAGTTTATATGAAAGGCATATCTGAAAAAAGGCGCGAAAAAATTAAATGCAAGGGGAGGCGCTAACTGTAAACTGAAGTTCCTTCTAGAAATCCACATGTAAAATAGAAACGCAAAACGGCATAATAAATACAAAGCCAGCACATCACGTTTTTCACTGCCCGTAGAAAGCAAGGCACTACGATTATCACTGCTACCCCAGCGATGAGGCTAAAATTTAAAATTCCCTATCAGTCAATGCTGCGGAAATTTGATAAAACTTCATTGCCGAGTTAGCACCTGTCCTTGACTTTCTTTTCTTCGTTCATGTGGGTAATTTCGCGGTTTTTACAGCTATGCCTTAATTGCAAATTCAAGCTGCTGACATTCTGCGCTCTACGCTCCCGCTTCGGACCAAATAAAACATCGCCGCAGCACTCTTCGATGCAATACCTTGCGGCATTAAAGCGAAAGCATACTGTAAAACAAGAGTGGCGTTTATTTCTTTGAAAGTTTGCTTGTGCACATCTTCGACGCAGGCCCTATCAAATCTCTTTCTAAGCTCCCTAGCCCGGTCGTGTGCTCCTGACGGAGACTTTTAATTCCCTAAAGAAGGCGAGCCGCTTTAGGAAACCTATAATGTTGACAGCGATTGAGGCGTTCACGGCAACTGATTGTAGGTCGGCATCCTTGTCCTATGTCCTCGACAAAGTTGTAGGGTTGCAGCGACGAACCAACCGCAGAACATGCACACGTAGTACGAACAGTATACGCCACTCTTGTGTAAATCGAAAGAAGAGCGCTGTGGACTGCAAATGAAACGAGACCTGGCCGCACTTACTATGCTCCTCAAGACACCTTTGCGCGAAGGTAGAGCCCCACGAACCTAAAATGCAGGTGGAAACAAGGGCTCTACCCGAAAATCATTGGCTGATGTGTAATTTCTGTCTCCATTGATTGCGCCGCACTGTTCTTCCGCTCTACACAAGGATTGCGCATACTGTCTGCCGTCTGCGACTGCCTCCACGCGCAGCGGAGCAGAAGACAAAGATCCGATTTGGTAGGCTACGCATGCCCCGTGACTGCATGGGCCAGCATACATACCTCGTGAAACGTGCTTAACTTCTCATGTTGCTTCAAATTGTTGATCGCCAGCCTTCAATGCTGCCCGTGCCTCACTATTACCATGCTTCTGGTTCCACATTAAACGCGCCCAGCCAGTACACACTCGCGCACTGATTTTCTTTCTGGCCTGTATGGGCACGTTTAGCTGGCGATGAGCTGTAATTTCAATACCACCTTTTATTTCTTTTTGCTTGGGGTCGACACACTCATTGTAACAGCTCAAGGGAGTTGCGAGACTTAGGGTGCCTCAATGCCAGCACCGCCGTTCCCGGGTGGAGACAACTTAAGCGACGCCGTCATATTGAATCACAACTGGCCTCTCCCATGTACCACGAAATGCTCGACTGGTAGCCCAGTGTAGCTCTCGCTGCAAACGGCCGTTCAAGTTAAAGCACTGTGAAGCGCGCCGAGAGCATGAATGGCGTTGTTACAAACGCTTGCGCCGCTGATCCCGTGTGATTCAATATGGCGGCGCCGCTGAAGTTGTCTCCACCTCAGCGCTGGCATTGAGGCCCCCTAGCGAGACTCTCTTCGATCTGCGCCCTGGCGGGAAGCGCGCGTTTTTTCAACTCGGGGCGAGTTTACTGCGCCTCCTCGTCCGTTATAGCCGAGGGATGGGTCCACGGTTGTTTCCTTTACCTGAGATGCAGTGTTATAGCACAATGCATATTTTTGTAGTGATAGCTACATTAAGGTAGCATTTCGAGCCATCAGTATGGCGGCGCCGCCACCGCCACTTGGTCACGTGGTGAGGAACAGCTGCCGGCGGCCTCGCGCCTCGGCTGGTCACGTGGTTGGCCACGTGGTGCGGAGCAGGTGCTGCTGCCGGCAGTGCGGCGCGCCGGCGAAGCCGAGCTTCAACAGCTGTGCGCATGTACATTGTCAAGTGGGACGAAGATGAAGAAGGAATGCCCAGAGAAAGGAGCGGCGAAAGACCGACTTTGCGATTCGACTGCGCAAGTTCCACTCGGCCAGCTGTAGCTATCGCGTCACCAGAGCTAAACAACCAACAATTTTTTACGGTAATACCACCTTCGTACGAAATAAGAGGGTGTTTGTTATAACTGCGGGTTCGACTGAAGACGCGTGAGTAGATGGGTGATATCAGAGAAGCATAATTACATATTCACTTGTTGCGGTGGAATTCCATGATTAACATTCTGGATCTTTGAATGCAGATTCAAATCTGCCACAGCGTGGACAGCAGTATTGTCTCTGTTATGGATTAAGGAGGCTGCAGCTCCCGTTCAACTTTCTGTTGAGACAATGCTCGTTGCGAGAGATTGCATAACTCTGCACCTGTGGTTTGTGAATAAAAAACAAACTGTAATTACCCTAGCGTCTGATACATAGCCTACCCTCGGCGAATATTTCACCTTAGCCTTTATGGACAAGATTTTTTTGCTACGATTCTCCACTCTCAATACGTGCTCTGCGGGGGTCAGTTGTGTAGTCGAAACATGCAAATTTATTCGCACGTGCTCATCATGCTGATCTAGAGCGTCTCTGGAGGAAAACTAAGAAAAAAATTGTATGTGGTTTAGCTCTGGTTAAACTTCGAGTGACGCGAGAACTACATCTGGCCGAGTGGAACTCGCTCAGTAGAACTGCAAAGTCAGTCTTCCGCCCCTTCGTTTCGCAGGGCGTTCCTTCTTCATCTTCGTCCCTGGACGTGCATTCACTCCCCTCCCCCTAACTCGGTTTCGCCGACGCGCAGCGCCGCCGGCAGGGAGAGGTGCTCCGCACCACTTGACCAACCACGTGACTAGCCACGGCGCCGCCACGCTGCAGGCTCGAAGTGCTAGCGTAGTCTAGCTATCGCTGCAATATCATCTCTATGAAGAAATAACAATCGCCATTGTCTTCTGTATCTTGGCTGTTGCTTCATTAACCGGACACATGCAGTCGTGGTCAAATGTCTTAAGGCCAAGGGCTTTTCCCTTCAGCCGCATAACATTGCAATTACAGCACTATTAAACACCGAACGACCTTGAAATGCTAACAGAAGGTTTCTTCTTGCTGCTGAGAAGCTTCCTGCTTGACCTGCGTTTTGAATGATCCGCTACACGGAGTATTCTAGGAACATTCATTTCGCTGCAGCTGAACGCTGTGGTCTTAAGACTTTTGACCAAGACTGTACGTCTTCAAGCAGGCTTAGCAACGTCATTGATTTTAACTCCGACGAAGGTGGTTTTCAAGGAATGCACTGCCTACAAGATTATATATTAGTAAACTAGTGTTTTGCTAATCAAGATAGCAGCTGTTGCCAGTACGCAGGTGTCCACCTAGTCAGACACGTCATATGCACAGAACCACAGCCCAAGTGACAGAAAACATTCTGGTATTTCGTGCTGTATAGGGCAGTATTATGCTGTATAGGAAGCAGCAATAGAAAGTCCGTAAAGTGCAAAAAGTTTAATATGTATAGCCCACGAAAACTTCCCAAGTATTTAACGTAACCAAATGATACAGCATTTCGATTGTGGAGCGAAAAAAATTGGCTGTGGTTTAGCTCTAGTTAAGCCTGGAGTGACGCGAGAGCTACATCTTGTTGAGTGGAACTCGCTCAGTCGAACTGCAAAGTCAGTCTTTTGCCGCTTCGTTTCGCAGGGCGTTCGTTCTTCATCTTGATTCCTGGAGGTGTATTCAATATTGCCCCCTCTCCATCCCCTCCCTCTTGACACGGCACATGTGCCCAGCTGTTGTAGCTAGGTTCCGCCGGCGCGCCGCGCCACCGGTAGCAGCAGCTGCTCCGCACCACGCGACCAACCACGTGACCAAGGCCACGGGGCCGCCACGGAGCTCAAGGGGTTCCACGCTGAAGACTCGAAGAGCTATAGTAGTGTAGCTCTCGCTATAAAAACGAAATAGAAATTAGGACAACAAATATCCTGGTTACTATAAACGAATTCACTGTCTATGTTGTCACCAAAAGCAGATTTAAGCATCAAGTGCATTGCAACAAAGTCGTAGCGCATTACATCGCGGCTCATAGGTGGCGGTACCAGCACGAAAGCTTGCGAGCTACCGTGATCAGCTATTATTTTTTTCATTCTTCATAGATTGACACCATGCTGGAATGCCTTCGCCATTTATAGTCGCGGTGACCCAGCGGTTAGAGCGCTTGGGTGCTGTGACCAACGACACGGCCGCAAATGGCCGCGTTTTGAATTAGGGAAAAGGCAAGAAGCCCGTGGAGTGTGCGGTGTCTGCGCATCGAGGGAGGTAGAGATAAACCCCTCATTGAAAATCAGTGCGCGTTAAAAAACTTGAGGTGGCCGAATTATAGAGGGAGCCCTCCATTATCGCGTCTATTTCTGTCTTCCATTGGAGGTGTCCAGCGAGAAGTAAGACAACCACTGCGCTTTTTCTGTCCTCAAAAACCACTAATTAATCCCCGACCCATGTGGCGAGCGTCAGCCGCTGATGAAGCGGAAGTGACATAAGTTCGTGCTAAACATCGCGGTCGCTTGCGCCTTCCGTTTTTCAAAACCCAAATGTTCTCAGCACAGTGCCAGAAGATAGGACTTGTGCACCCGGCGCGAGGGTCTTCTGAAGTCCTTAGGCTGAGGAATCAGTTGCCTTTCTTGACTCCATTCTCTGTCTCTGCTGTGAGCGAAAAGCTTATCCTCTCCTGTGTTTGAGAAGTGAGTGCCAACCGAAGCTTTCTTGTGCTCATTTGTAGTAATGTGTCGATGAGGGGAATAAGTAATGCGATGACAGTGTGGATTAAGGCAGTCGAGCCCGAAGCCAGTCAGTTTCCGCCGTTGTCGGTTCTAGTCCAGTTCCTGGCCGTCGATTCGTTTCTGCTGGAGTGCATTCAGACGAAGAGTTGCGGGGTATTTCGAATAAGCTCTTCCTTATGTTCGAGGCGGGGTTGTCAGCCTGGTTTGGGCTGTGTTCGCCTTAGTTTGCCGAGAATGGAAGAGAGAGCAATGCATGCTTAAAGGTGCCGTAGTCACCCGATTCTAAGGTACACTTCATGAAAATCTAATATCGAAAAGTAAGGCACGTTACACTCCTACACAGAACCCAAACTAGAATATAAAGTTGACTGCGATAGTAATCATATGCCAGTTATATTTGGCGTAGCCTTAGGGTCGAGTAATTACGCCACCTTCCTTTAGGGATAACTCTGAACGTTACAATTGAGCTTATGATAGAATAGTTAAATACACCGCCATTTCTATTTCGCATTACTTTCTCTAGCTTATCCATTAAAAAGTGTCCGCTCAGCGGCACATAAGAGACCGCGTTTCCAAAGAGCGAAGTTAGCCTAAGGAAAAGCTTCAAAATTCCAGGTTATATATCACTTATATGACTTTTCCTATAATATGCATCAGTAGCGTGGGCGGCCCACCGAAAGTTACAGTTGCTATATAGACAAGAAGCAGATGAATACGAAGCCGTTGATTCGTTTTAACTATCGAAGGACGTTCTGAGTTACGGCGGTGTTAAAGTCGCCGAGTGCAGAATCCTACGTCAAGCTTAAAGTTTTGCACAAGGTCTGTGTAAATAATCAGTCGACTGTACACCGAGCGTTAAAAGCCAATAAATATTTATTCGCCGTAGGTCGGCTGTGTTTACGCTGAATATGAAAATGATTCACATCAATTAAACCCTGTGCTCGGCCAGTTGGGTAGCCGAAGCAAGAAACTGCTTGCGCCCATAGCTACGGCCACGAACACAGCTTATGAAGGGTCACAAAGGATGAGCGACCCGGTTAGGCGTACACTGCCGAAAAAAGGTATATTCTTCAAATAAAAGAAAAGTAACAAATGGGAAATTCATAACCAGTAATAAATATTCATACTAGAAGCACACTGAAAAGTAATAACAGAATACTGAACTACTTCAGACTGATACAGTCTTCCGCGTCAATGCGGAGACGGGCAGCAGGAGACAGCAGACTATAAGATAGCCCAGTTTTTATCTTGTTATTCACTTTGACCTTCAATGCCAAAACCCTTTTGGGCGCTCCGCACGTAATAGCACGTGCAAGGTTCTCATCTCATGCGTGTCTACGCGTCTTCGAAATTTATCTGCTGCATGTCCTGTACTCAGAAAAGCCTGCTAGTTTTCCTTGCTCACCGTAAGCGAAGGGAGCCTATCGTAATCCCCCGATAAACTGGACGTGAATCGGAAAGCTTCAATATTTGACTTCTAGTTCATGGATTCATTTGCCCTATCAAACGGTTTAGTCGTCCGTATGCGGCGCACCAAATGGTTTAAATGCGTCGCGCTTTCCTTTGGCTGCGCCTCACGGCCAAGAGTGCGCGCGCGAGAAAGAAAATAAAGGCGGCTGCGGGCTGTGGCACGTGAAGCCTATAGACCTGCCTAGATCCGAATAAGCTGCTCTTTCCTTCGCTCCGAAGGCATAAGCCTACAAGTGATGACCTAGGATGAACAATAATTGGGGCCGGGTGACTCCTCCACAGAACGCTACTCGCGCCTGCAGTACGTCGCGTCGCTGTGGCTTTGCCTCCATTTCTTCTGCCCTCGGAACACCCAAATCTGGTTTTTACAGATTAAGGTGCAGGTCAGCCTCCATCGCATCACCTTGGAAGCGACGCAATACCAACTGGTTGTCTCCGCGCTTCCTCCTGGTGTGGCCTGCGAACTCTCGGATCTTCTGTCCGCCCACACGGGAGATACATCATATCAGCACCTCGCTCACGGCCAATGTGCTGGAGAGGATCATGCTGTCGGACCGTGTTCACCTCCAGCAGCTCCTTACGGTGGATGACCTTGGCGACCGGCGCCTATCCCAACTGGTGCGCCTGAAGCGGCCGCTTCTCGGGAAGCGCCACCTCCCCACCCACACCGCGTTGCTTCGAGAGCTCTTCCGCAACCGCCTCCCTCAACCCATTCTTCTTGTTCTCGCGGCGGCCACCGACATGACCCTCGACGGAGCTCGTTGATCATGTTCATGAAGTAGCTTCCCCGTCCGTCTGTACTGTCTTGTCGCCTCCTGACACGGCGATTTTGCGCCTTGAGGCCCGCATCGATGAGCTCACGACCTCGGTCGCCGCAATCTGGCGCCCGCTCAGGGTGGTTCATTCGCCTAATCCCAGCCATCGCTCCCCTTCACGCGCTCGTCATGCTCGGAGCCCCAGCCCTCCGTCTCTATGTTGGTACCACCGCCGCTTCCGGCACCACGCCACGAAGTGCACATCTCCCTGTTCATGGTCGGGAAACACCCGCCGAGATCACTGACGGCGGCGTGTAATCTCCCTTGTCGTCGCGGCCGCCTTTTTATGATTACCAACAAGCTATCTGGCATTCGGTTCCCCGTAAGCACGGGCGTGGAGATCATCGTTGTGCCCCCGACTAAGGCTGACCGTTCCAAGTCCACGGGCACTCGCTATATGGACGAGTCGTCTATAGAGACAAACGGTCTTCGCTCCGCCACCTTCGACTTCGGACTTCGCCGGACTTTCCGATCGGTCTTCGTCATCGCTGATTTGGTCCGCCCGATCATCAGCTTGGGTTTTTTCTCTACTTCGGCTTGTACGTCAGTGTGCGGTGTCACCATCTGACTTATGGTCTGACTCGTCTCACTCTCTGGAGTCCTTTCTGGCCTTGATCCCATAAGCATCAGCAAGCTGATACCTTCTTCGCCGTTCGCGAAATTCCTGGGGACATTTCAGAATTAACCAAGCCATGCAACCTTAGTCAGCCGCCGAAGCTTACGGTGACCAACCATATCGTCACCCGTGGCCCACCTGTCGGCGCTCGACCACGCCGGCTGGTTGGGGGATCGCCTGGATATCGCTAAACGGGAGTTGGGCGACATACTGAGGCTGAGCATTATACGCCCATCATCAAGAGCGTGGGCTTCTCCGCTCCATCTAGTGCCCAAGCGCGATCGCGGTGACTGCGTCCATCCGGGGGCTATCGAGCGTTGAACGCCAAGGCAGTTCACGGTAGTTACCTGCTACCTCACATCCAACACTTCACATGGCGCCGAGACGGCTGCACCACCATCTATAGCAAAGTGAACTTGGTTAAGGCGAGCAATAAGATAGTCGTCGAGCCCGCCAACATACCGAAGACCGCCATCATGACGCCCTTTGATGCTTCAGTATGTGCGGATGCCTTTTAGGCTTTTCAACTTGGCTTTAACCTTCCAGCGGTTCGTCGCTGAGGTTACGCGGGGCCTCCCTTCTGTGTTCACGTTCAGCGATGATGCCCTTGTCTCCAGCCCTATACGCCTGAATATCACAGGCGCCATCTAAGTGACTTCTTGCGACGTTGACAGCAGTATGGCCTGGTCGTGAACACAACCAAGTATGTCTTCGGCGCCTCTGAGATCGAGTTCATGAGACGTCTTACATCATCGCATGGTGTCCACCTCCTCGTCCCAAGACCATCCAGGAGTATCCCCAGGCTACTACGCTGCGCCAGTGACACGAATTCCTGGGGTCGTTGTATTTTTCCCGGTGTTTCGTACCATAATGCGCAGAGCTGCTCCGCCCGCTCACAGACCTCCTTCAGTCAACCGGGGCCCCGTCCTCTGCCATTTCCTGGTCACCAGAAGCCCAGGCCACCCTTACTGCTGCCAATCACCCTGTCGCGAGCGCTGTCCTCCTGATCAATCCACGCTGCAACGTCCCTACTAGATTGATAGCGAATGCCTCTGGCGTGGCTGTCGGAGCAGTCTTACAGAAGCTCATTTACTCCGAGCGGCAGAATTTGTCATTTTATTCTCGGCAGCTACTTCCTGCTGAGACCCGCTACAGCGTCTTCAGTCTCGAGCCACTCGCCATCTAGGCTGCCATACAGCACTATCGACATTTTCTGGAAGGATGCAAGTTTCACGCGCTCACTGATCACAAGCCACTGGGCTCCATTGTCCGGACCAACTCATCGAAATACGTGAGGTACGAACTGCGCCATCTCGCTTAAATCTCGAAATTTACAACCGACCACCTTCACGTCAAGGGTGCCGACAACAGCGCCGCTGATGCCCTTTTGCGTGTAGCTGCGGTTAACTTTCCAGCTTCAGCCATCGACTGGGCCGCATTCTCTTCCGCACAGCAGGATGCCAGCGAGCTCAAGGCTCTTCGAGAGAACACCCGTTCCCTTCGCCTACGGCTTGTCCCTCATCCGTGGTCGCCTGAGCCTTTCTGGTGCGATCTCTCAGCAGACCTCCCCGCCCTTTTGTTCCGGCTGCGCTTCGCCGCACCATTTGCCGCTCCCTCCACTACATTTGTCACCCACGCATTCAAGCTACTCAGCACCTGCTCGCCCAGCGCTATGTCTAGCCCGGTATTAGTGACGATGTGTGCGCGTGGAAGCGCAGATGTCTCCCCTGCCAGGCGACAGAAGTTTTGCGACGTACCAAGACTCCTCCCCAGGCCTTCCTAGCCCCGGCCGTCATTTCGACCATGTTCATCTCGACATCCTGAGTCCTCCACACGTGTCTCGAGGTTGCCGTTACATCCCACGAGATTCGACCTGCTGTTCCCATTTGTAACATCACCGATGAGGATGTTTCTGGAGACTTCATTTCTTCGTGTGTGTCACGCTTTGGTTGCCCTGACACCGTGACAACAAACCCTGGGCGCCGATTTGAATGTACCCTCTTTGCTGCCATTAACCGCATTCTCGGCGCCAGGCATTGCCGCACCACTGCCTACCACCCATGTGCCAGCAGCATGGTGGAACGCCTTCACCGCCACCTGAAGGCCGCCTTACCTACCTGCCCCAGTTGGGCCCACTGGGTTGATGCCTTTCCCCTTGTTCTCCTGGATTTACGGGCCAATCCCCGAGCAGACCTACTGTGTTCTGCAGCAGAGCTGGTGTACGGTAGTTATCTGCGTCTCCCTAAAGACTTCTTCATATCAGCGCAGCTACCTGGCCAGCCAAAAGAGTTCCTGCAGCGTCTGGTCGACTCTGTTAAACAACTCAGGCCTATTCCGCCTCGCCCTCACCTCCGCAACTCCGCCTTTGTTCACCCGGATCTCGCCACTTCCTTCATGTTTTCGTTCGCTACGACGCTGTCCCAGCAACGCTAACCCCGGCTTACGACGGACCATTCCACGCCCTTCGCCGCTCCCCAAAACTGCCTCCCTTCTCCAAAACAGTCGCGAAGTGCAGTCCGTATGGACCGCCTCCAGCCAGCCAACGTGGAGACCTCAATTGAGTACCGCCTTACATTGGCTGCTCCCCGTCCGCGGTGTCCGACTCCCACATTCCCCGCCTGCGCCGCCGGCCCTCAGTGCGGTTTCGGCTTGAAGTCTAGGTAGGGTGGGAGGGGGGGGCGGAGCTGTGGCGCCCTCCTTTGGCTGCGCCTAGAGCGCAGTCAAAGAGTGCCCGCGCGAGAAAGAAAATAAAGACGACGCGGGGCTGTGGAACGTGAAGCCACGGCAGGCTGTTCTGTTCTTGCCTAGATCCGAGTCAGCCGCTCGTTGTTCCGATACTAAGGCATCAGCCTAAGAATGTAAAGTAAGTGATCGCTGAGAAGTCACTCAGCCGTCAAACGCGTAGTGCCTATTTACTCATTTAGAGGCCTTTGAAACACACCCAGGAGAAGATTTGCGCAATCAGCTAAGTTTGCACTTACCAAAACAGCAGCGTTTAAATGGGATTAAGAACTTTCCTTCATGAATATAAGCCATACAGCGATCTGCTGGTACGATCTAGCGTTTGAAAGTATCTTTGGCGTTTTTCTCGCGACCGCGGCGGCTGCGTTTTTATGGAGGAAAAACGCCAAGGCGCCCGTGTGCTGTGCGATGTCAGTGCACGTTAAAGATCCCCAGGTGGTCGAAATTATTCCGGAGCCCTCCACTACGGACCTATTTGTTCCTCTCTTCTTTCACTCCCTCCTTTATCCCTTCCCTTACGGCGCGGTTCAGGTGTCCAACGATATATGAGACAGATACTGCGCCATTTCCTTTCCACCAAAAACCAATTATTAATATTATTATTATTATTATTATTTCTCGCTCTCGTCATTTCTTTGAAATTGAGCATCTTACAGGAACTTAAGGAGGTACAAACTTTGCCAGATGTGTCTCGGAGCATACAGCAAGCACTAATATGTTATTTTTACATGCACATTGCAGTTTGCGGTGTACAGACATTTTTTATGTTTCAAAACAGTTGTGAAGCATATTTGTAACCACAAGAGAAATTATAACTGCATTCCTACCTGATTTATGCGCACAATTGCTAACCTTCCGCAAACACTGTTAAAGGTTTGGTTTCGCATTTTCTTGCTCGGAGTCCAGCGTTTCTGATGGGTTAAGTGACCGGCCGCTTTCGAAAGCAAACGTGCACACTCCGGCATCTTCATTCTTAAAATATCGCAAAAGGCAACTGCTTCCCTTGCGTAAGCCTAAAGCTAACAGAGGTACGTATCTGAGAAGCATCAAGCTACCATGCGTGACAGTATTGTTAAATAAGAGATGAGATTCTGTACGCACTGAGGAACGGTCTTCTATGTTTTGAAAGAAACTGTGAAATAGTGGTTGTAGAAAATTCGGTTGTCATTGAATCCAATTTATTCGAGACATCAATTCGTCCCTTCTGTGCAGACACAGAACACCCCAGTAGCACTGAAATATAGCTAATGTCCTGCTCTGAGCTTTTACACCAAGAAAATGTCGTGTTTTTTCTTAGGGCAACGTCTGCAAGCGTTGTGGGTAACACCTCTATAATCACGTCATACACAAGTGTTTTGCGCGCGTCAAGATTAAAAGCGCCGTTCTGTACGAATCGACACCATTTCAGGCTCCTCCTGCACTAATAAAGAAGCCCCCAGCTTTCATTCCGAATAGCAAATAAAATATACATAAGGTTTCTCGTAGAAATTTGGCTTCTGACACCACCAGGATGTTACGGTTAGTTGAAGCAGTGCAAGCTAATCAGAAATCCGGATCGATTGCTGCGTTTGCTGCCCTGACCTTCTCTGTATAACACCTTTTGCCGTACACCAAACAGCAATATTGACACGCATTGACGCTGTTCAGGCTCGACTGGCTGCTCAAATATTTCTTGACATGGACAACCGGAAAAACCTGACTTGCCCAGGACCCCAGTGATACTCTGAATCGCTTCTGACGAAGGATCGCTTAGTGTTGAACTTGACGCAGGTTAGAGCGTACGAGCTTTGAGTCAAACTCTTCAGTTGGGAATGATACACGAACCACCTTTGCAGGCTGAGTGTTCGAAACTGGGTTTGCCCATGAAATGGTTGTGGAGCGGTGTTGGCGGAGCCTCCTTTTGTCACGCACTGCTTCAAAGCTCTTTTCTGTGTTTGACATATCAAGCAACATTACAACATAGTTCGTCAGCCTGCAGGAAAACTGCTTAGCGGTTTCGGAATCCTCAGGTTTCGCCGTGCGAAATCTCTCACGAAAACCCTCTGCCGTAAGCCTGAATCTTTGTTGGAGTGTCTTTTTGTCTTTCTCGTAGTCTATGGAATAAGCAGCAGGCATCCTTCCAAACACAATCAGCGCCTCTCCGACTAAACACATGCTCAATGCCGTGGCCCATCCACTACGCTCCCATCCTTGCCCCAAAGCTATCCGCTCGAATCGTTGCAGATATGCATCCAAATCATCTCTCTTGTCATCAAAAGGAGCCATCAGCTTCCTTGGACAAAACTCTGGCCGGTCTAGGAGATTCTCTACCCGCTAAGGAACGTTGATCACTGTCCGTGATCTCCTCATATCCTCCCGCGACATACGCCTCTTTCCAGAAAAGAAACTCCTTCTCCTGTTCTTCTGCCTCGCGAGCTCTTCTCGCCTCCCGCTCTTCTGCCTCGCGAGCGTCTGCGCGTGTTTGCGCCCTTTCCTCTCTCTGCCTTTTTCCTCTTCTTTCTCCTCGTCAATGAGACGCATCGCCTCTTCCTTGCTTAACCTTAGCTTGAGCGCCAGTTATAACGTTTTTGTCAAATCCATACTTTCTGCCGTAGAGAGATCGGAAAGATCTGAGACAAAGCAAAAAGAAAAAAGGAAATAAATCCTGGCAAAGGCTCGCCACTTATCTTTGTCACGGATCTCCCCGAATAACACTCAGACCGAGAGAATTGACCAGGCGACAGGTGTACCCACACAGACGCACATTTAATACACCCTACGCGACACACACACACTAGAACACAAAACTAACAAACCTATACACAAAACACAAAGACTATAAATACACACCACCCGGGCACACTGCTACCAGCGTCTACCACTAGCGTCCTACTGTTAGCGATCGGCGTTCGTGCTCACGGTTGGTTCGGTGCGGATGCGGCGTTGGTCGAGGCGGCGTTCGACGTGCTTGGGCTGGCGTCGCTGGTGGCGTCGCTGGTGGCGTCATATAAGCTCCCGGTACAAGCGCCTGTGGAGGTGATGCCGGTGTTGTTGGCGTTGGGGGCACCACCCGGATGGCGGGCAACAGCGCTGGAGTCACCCCTGGCAGTAGCAGGTGGTAGCATCCTCCTTTGACTCTCCGGGACGGACTCAGGCACGGCAGGAAGTCCACGATGCGAAGCCGTAAAACGCGAGCTCACCGGAGCAGTAGGCGGCGTCGCTCTCTTCCAGCCGATGCGTCCCTGAGCCGCCGGAGCCTCCGCTTCTCTGCTGTTACCGCCCGTGCCTAGCTCTCACTCGCCCTTTCATAGTCTTCGTGTGAGTACACGTAAGCCTCGCCGTCTTCTCTTCTCCACCAATCATCTCTCTCCACCTCACCGAATGATTCTTCTTTATCTTCTTTATTCTTCGGTTAATCCAAGTCGTCATCTTCACACCTTTCCTTAAAAATTTAATTTAGGCTCCTTAATATATGTGACAATCTGATTCTATTTTGCGCCAGAAAGTGATGAATCCGTGTGACGCCGACTTTGAGCATGCACAGCAAAACATTAAATAGCATCTCATGAATATGTAAGGACTCTTTCACGCCAAGAGGGAAACTGGGAGAGCATGACCACCGTGCTTTGTGAAGCACTGCAGCCCACAGCAGGCGAGAATTAGCAGCAATATGTGCGTGCCTTGTTTATGCAAAAACGACGAAGTTCCATCCTCGCCTGCGCCTTTACGGCCACTACGCTATTCCAGTTTCCCTGGACGTGTGAAACAGCCCGTGCGTCATAATAAGACTCTAACTTCTCTCTCCTGTCTGCTCATTATTATTCGGTTGTTTAAGATTAGCTGTCTATTTCTTTGTCCCGCCTGTTTCGCATGTAATGCGCATGCGTGTCTAATCGAGCTGCATCTTTTACTCTCTCATTTCTCGTCGGTTCCCCACTAGGGCTTTGCATTATTTTATAATTACTGCAAAGAAATAACCTCTCGCTGAATAAACAAGCTAATTATTTACTAATGGGTAAATGAGTCATTAGAGACTTGTAAATTCTCGCGCACGCAAAATCAAGCGTGCCTGTGCTGTCTTTCGCATCATCTACTTTCATTCTCTTCTTTGGCTATATGTATAGTTCACTTCATGTTTAATTTGTGTGATAATTACGTATATTCTTGTCGTAGCTATACTTACACTTCGCAATATTTAGGCGTATTATTCAGAAGAAACCCATGCTCTAAATTAGATTTTTTTTTCAATATTTCAGCAGCGTATGAACTGTCTATGCCTATATACACATTACATTATATTACATTACCGTAGAGTGGTATCAAGACTGAAGTTCTTGTACCTACTTTATCACGGACAGTTACACATAAATAAAGAAACATACCTTCAGGAACCATTCTACCACTTCTCAAGGACTAGCAATACGAAAGCACTTCATCAACCCATAAGCCTCATTAAAGTTCACAAATATTCCTTGTTTCCTTCAGCTATCCATTACTGGAATAAACTACCATCCACTGTTGTGAACTGCAGCACAGTAGAATCTTTCTTACAACCTGTTAGTCACCTTGATACAACATTTTCACCGTGATGTTTCTGTAATGATGAAACTGTATTGTGTATTTATTTGTGCATATACCTGTCTCCCTTGTTGAATCTGCCATTCTAATTCTTTTGTGCTTTGTATCCACTCCTGCATGAGCCCGAGAAGGGCCTGCAGTATTCGCAAATAAATAAATAAAAAATATTGATTTTCCATTATTCGGCGTTCATAAATACTTTTCAGAGCATCACTTGTGCGAAAGTTAAGTAGCTGCTGCCTTCAATAACTTTTGAGTGGTGCTGCAGACGTGACTATTCACATTGGATTACGAACCGATACGGAAAGAGACTGTGCTCGGGTCTAGTCGACTTGTAACACATCATATTTTTATTGTTCTAGTCATGGCCAAAAGGAAAGCAAACGTAGAGTATAAAAATGTCATGAGGTACTGCGCAAACGTTTATAGAATATGTAGCGATGCATCTGAAAACAAATTACACGACTGAGATTTTCAAAACTGACGTTGGAGTTGCGCGAACAGCACATTACGAAACTTCGCCTTGATCTCACGCTGGGGTTGCGTAAATATGACAGTTCTTTTTTGATCTGCGAGAGAGGAATTGGGGGGTGGGGGGGGGGGTGCAAACGTGGTACAAAAAATGAATAGAGCAAGCATAACTAGGGAAACAATTAACAAAAGGAATCATAAATGTATGAGTGTCAGTTGTAGAAGGGAAGGAGGTCTTTACGAGAGATTTCTGTAGATGGCGCGAGCTGCACCAGCGGCGCACAGGTTGCGAATCAGGCACGCTACCACTACGCCACATAGGCACGTTCCTACAGACGGGTTAAAGGGCTTTCTGTGTACTCTCGACAGCAAAAGTGGTATTCTCCGCAAGGCGCTTAGCGGAGCGAGCAGATGGATGGATGGATGGATGGATGGATGGATGGATGGATGGATGGATGGATGGATGGATGGATGGATGGATGGATGGATGGATGGATGGATGGATGGATGGATGGATGGATGGATGGATGGATGGATGGATGGATGGATGGATGGATGGACGGACGGACGGACGGACGGACGGACGGACGGACGGACGGACGGACGGACGGACGGACGGACGGACGGACGGACGGACGGACGGACAGACGGACGGACGGATGAATAGATGGGTGGATGGCAGTGCCTGGTGGCAGTAGTGTTCCAGCCCGCCACGCTCGCTGGGAGGGCTATCGAGCCCGAGGACGACCAAACCTAA
>JARKHS020034813.1:0-38372 GCA_030143305.2 Amblyomma americanum
CGCCATGTAAATAAAAAATTCCCGATCCTCCTGAGCTGCATCGTCGCCTGCTAGAACGTAGTCTGCTCTTGGGCTGGCATATGTGCGAAAACTTGGCCGGCGCGCCGCACTGGTCGCCGCTTGCGAACTGCCGCGCACTGCAAGCAGGGACACACGGAGCGGCAAGCATCTATGCGCCGCTAGATTGAAGCTCCGCCCACAGCGGGTGCAACACTTCACTACTGCACCCCAGTGCCTGAGTTCTGCTTTGCTACTTGAACTTCGCGCCAGAAAAGACAAAATAGCGATGTTATCAGAAAGGCTGCCTGCTGTACTCGAGCGGCGACAAAGAATGCCTGTCCAAGTAGTGAGCTTTCCTAACGGCGCTCGACGCGGGCGCGCCAGGCGACGATCTGCGCAACTAGTCTGACGCCCTTCACTGTCCTGGTCGCCACTAGGCCTATAGCCTGTTTACCATCAAAGCCGCAGCGGACGGCACTTGGGAAGTCGCCTGCGTTATAATAAAATGCTTATTCTTAGCATCGCTTTAATCATGTCAACAGCATATCACAACAAAAAATGCTGTAAATTCCCGCGACGCGCTCGGCACTTGAACTAGCGGACGCTGCAGACGCGCGATCGGGAACGCCATGGCGGTACAGCAGCTGCTGAGAGGCGGTTGCGACAAAGAATTTGCTCGTAACACAATTGTTGCTTCTACGAGTAACTCGGCATTCTTCAACGATGAACAAAAATTATCTATTCTTCACACTTCTCTTTCACAGAGTTCATTATTTACATCAAGAACAATATTTAGCTCATTTGTTTGACGCCGGCGGACGGGATTCAGCCTGGCCGGCCGGCCTGCAAGCTCGGTATATTTCACGTGCGTACCAGAAAAGACAGAATAGCCATGCTATCAGAAAGGTTGCCTGTGTGTTCCAGCAATGACAGCAGCCGACCTTTTGGGAACGACGCCGCCTACGGGCGCACGGGCGATGAACTTCAAAGCGACCTGGCTCCCCTGCTTTTCGCTAAGCCTGGTGGTTCCGCATCGATACTGCAGCTGAGGGAACTTCTGAACTGGTCAGCGGTGTAAACGTTGCTACTCTCGCCACCCCTTTGACTGTGAACCTGTCCCATAGTAAAATAAAGATATCCTGAATTTCCCCGACACCTCCAGCAGCGGAGCTAGCTTACATCAAGCGAGCCGCGGCCAGACAGCAAAGCGGCTATAGGATGAAACTTGCGTGTATCGCAGTTATCACAACTAAGCAACTCGGTATTGGCAAGCGATCCTCAAAAAATGATTCATTGTTTGCATTAATCTATCCCAGCGCTTATTATGACCGTGGACAAACAATACTGGGGCATTTTTCTGACGCCGGCGGCTGGCATCCAGCCTGGCTGGCCGGCCCCGAGAAACGCGCCCCCTACATCGCTGGCGCTCTGCGAGCTCGCACTTTGCCCCGTGTCGGTGCGACACGTTGCGTCCGGCCTGTCGTTGACATGCATGTTAAACGAAGGCGTTGGGCTGCTATCGGTCGTTGTTATGCCGCTCGCAACGGCGCGTAGTGGAACCGTCGCGCCTACAGCCCGAGGCACAACCTTTGCCTGCGGAAGCCCCAGCTGTAAGCCTCCCGAATCGGGTTGTGTACTCGACTCCTCATCCCCGTCTCAAGTGGTGGGTTGACTCGCAGCCCCCTCCGCATATTATACCTAATCTTCTCTCACACTTCGGGAGAGCATTTTCTGCAGAGAACGGAAGCGCAAAGCCGGTTTACTACTCGTCTAGCCGCACCTCGCTGCGCGCCACGACCGCTGACACGTTTACATCCAGTTCATGTAAACAGAGAGTTGTCGAGTAGGCCTGACCCTGCTCAGCTCGATTTCCTGGCTGAGACCCCGCTGTCGGGTTCATGAAACACCAACTAGATATAAGTTCATGTAAACGAGGATAGAGCAGCGGATACTTTAGCCACAGAGGATGGAGAAGCAGAACCGAAACCGCAACGAGTCCCAGGTTATGACCACGTGCTGTATATAAAGGGACTGCAATTGTGTGGGTAAATCATTGACAAACTTTTTAATTTCTAACTTTAGCGAAAATCTATTATTTTAGCCCAAACCAAAGTTAGGGATATGTTCACGTTTCTAATACCCCTGTCACACGGGCACTTTCGATCCTCATTGAGTCAATGCTCATCGAACTCAATGCAGATCGACGGTTGTCACACGGCCACTTTCAAGCGCAATCGAGCTCGATCCTGCTTGACTCGATGCCGATTCCTCAAGAGTGCTTGAGGTTCCAAGCACAATCGAGAACTCTCGCTCTCATGAAGCTATAAAAATAAACACAAGTTAACAAAACCAAACCACAATTGTTGTTGTTGTGATCGATTAAAATGTAATACAGAACATTTTTCACGTACTACGCCTGCTTATATGCAAACATTTGAAAGTAATCTCGACACCACGCTCCACGCTTCGCCGTCAGTGTAAACAAAGATGGCGTCCTCCTGCTCGTCGGAGCGGAAACTGTGGAGCGAGCGCGAGACAGCCGCTCTCATCGACTGCTGACTGTACCGCCTAAATGATTTGAGGCGCCAGAAGAGAAACGCCGCAGTCTATGCAGAAATCGCGGAGGCGTTGCGGGCCCTTGGGTTGCATCGCACAGCAGCAGAGGTGCGCCACAAAAACCTGGCGCAGATACGCAATGTACAGATTTGGCTACGGATTTGGCTGCCGCTGCCCCCGACTGCACAGTGTTGCCGGACATCGCCATGTTATGGCTGTCGGCGGAACATTGGGCGCCACCTAACACACATGAGGGAAACTTCTCAATGAGCATTGAAAATGCCCGTGTAGCAACGGATGTTTCGAGCGTGCTCGAAAATCTCGATGCAGATCGAGCTCAATGAGGATCGAAAGTGCCCGTGTGACAGGGGTATAAAAGTCTTAAGATGACGTAGTTGAGTAATCTGTATGCCGGCCGATGGCGTCACATGGTCGTTTTATGAGCGCGGAGAGGCTTCGATTTCTAACGGGCTTTATTAAATGCAGACTCAATATTGCACCAAACTATTTCAAATTCGGCATATTAATGTTTATGGAAGCAATAAAAATTATAACCGGGCAGTTTCATTTTCTTTCACAACGCTGCCGCGGTGGCTGACTGGTTATGGTGAACAGCTTGTGATCCGAAGGACGCGAAATCAATCCCTGCTGTGCCAGGCCCCATTTGATGGAGGCGAAATGCTAGAGGGCAGTGTACTGTGCGATGTCAATGCACGTTCAACAACCTGCGGGGCGATGCAGGTAACTAATAAATAAAAAAACTACGGCGTAGCCTGAGTCGCTTTCTTTCAATTCAATTCGTTTGTTTTCTACAGCGGTACAAAACAGAAACTCAAAATGATCCGCGGGTCTAAATGTTGCACTAACCAGCTTGACGACGGCCCAGGGTACACCTTACAAGACCACCGACTTTTGAGTTTACAAGACTTTAAACCCCGTAGAACAACTAACCAATCCTTAATATACAGCTGGCTGCGCCCGTGTGATGTACATTTTCATAGCTAGTTAAATGACCCAAAACTGAAACATATTCAGTAGCCTTCCACTACGGTGTCCCTCATTGCCTATATGCATCTTTGGGGCTACAGATCTCACATACCGTATCTACCTCTTTAATGAGGCCCTACCACTTCCTTCGTCGCTTATTATCTTCTAGAACTGCCATATCGTTGTCTGTTTATAAACTTCAATTTTATGGCAGCTTGAAAATGTTTTTCTATACAATATCTTGTCTAAATGTGTTATTTAATTGACAGCGTTTTCAAAGTTGCCCTAATGATCATATTCAGAGAGGCAATAGTCTATTCCTACTACTACACGGTAAACGTAGGCTCGCCCACAAATTCATTACCTCCGCCTCACTGAGCTGGTGTACTCGGTTTCTAGTCGGCTAGCATTAGAAAGCTATCTACAGTTGGTACAAAAAAATTGCGGGCTGAAATTCCAAGGCTTCCCGTCGTCTTTGAGCTGTTTTTTAAGAGTCCATCTATTATTGAACGAAGCTTTGGGAAGCGTTCGTCTCGCCACTATTATGATAGCTATGCTTGCGCTAGAAAATTTTTAGCCGTCATCATCAGTGCCATTGCGCCAGCTACAGCTTTGATTTGGCCAGCGAACATGTTGCGAGACAGAATACACTGTATAAATCCCAAATGCCAAAACTCAGAGCACCGTTCAACACCATGCACTGCTTTTAATCAGCGGCCCATTCGTGTGTTGGTATTCAACTCAACAGGTCGCTGAGTTGTCGCCATGGCGCTGATCATTAGTATACCATATGTTGCGCAAAAAAAATGCCTAACCGCCAAAGCTTATTCCATATTTCTAATAGTTCATGGCTGCCGTCAAAATAAATTGTTTGAAAATAGCAGTAATGAGATCTGTCTATGGAGTGACTTGATATTTTAGGGTCTTTCGGATACCACAACACCTTCAGCAATCGTACAAAAGTCATTCTTTTCTTCAGCTCTCAATTAGAATCGCTGTTCAAGAAAACTATTTTTCCATAAATATATCGAGCGACACATTAGTTGTGAACGCGCTGTCTGTGCCGAGCTTTATTTTCTCGAAATGCAGGCACGACAGACTTCGTTCATTGCCACGACTGCTTTCAAAGATTTTCTGAGGCGTCTGTACTGTATATTCGTCCAAAATCGTCTTTTCTGGGCGCTGCACTTTAGTAAACTCAGAATTCACTTTTTTTGAACTAGAACACAGTATTATGAGTGCCCTTCAAAGCGTTTTTGCTAGCAGTGGCCTTTTTGCATTGCCGAAGGTCATATGCACACGGGTCCTTGCGTGCTGCTTTGCAGTACTGGCCTTTTTTTGCCCGATCTCTGTACTTTGGAGAACGTCCTTCTAGCTGGCGGAAAGTCGCCTGCTCGTTTTTTTTTGTTTTTTCTAGCCCCAGCTGCTACTTGTACGTCCCCCACTACAACGTGGCTCCTTTTTGCGATCACGTGACCACTCAGTGCAAGCAGCTTGTGCCTGGCGCCTCGTGCGACTTTTAACGTCATCGTGGTTCGCGTTACGCGACTCGTGCCTCGCCGAACCGTTGATGTCTTCTGGCGGAACGTGCGATCGTAGAAGACTGCTAAATAATTCAAAACCTCTCTCTACCGCTGCACGCACGTAGGCAGGAGGCCATAACCTCCAAATGTAAAGCAGTTTGAGCGCAGAGAGCAGGTTCTTGCTGCGTTGCCCGCACACAAGGTATCTGAAAACAACCCGCGAGCTTCTGTCCGTTTCTGGACACTTCTGCCATTCTTTAGTACCGCAATGCTTAGACTACCATTCGCTGAGTTCCACAACCTATGCAGCACATCATAAGCTCAATTCATTTTTTCCTATCCTTAAATTCATACCTACCTTTTCCTATAAGTGGAGCACTGTCGTCCTTGTATTCGTAGAGAACGTGCGGAACATCCCCTTCTGTTGTCCTTTCCTGCCCACTCATTGGCTTTATTCTCAGCTGTGGTCCCAAGACACCTTCCTAATGCATGGAAACAATTATTTCCGCATAAGCATCTAAATGTTCGAGAATACAGTTTTTAACATTTAACTCTGCGCTCATTTAATTTTTTCGTCTCCCATTGACTTCATCTCTGAGTCACGTAGGTTGTGAGTGACAAAAAGGCAACTGTCATGAGAGGAACACGCCAATGATACAAGTTACATACATAAACGTGTTGTACGCCATACTGGCGCACCGAGGCTGAACGCGCGCCACACAAGGATGCGTTTGATACGCCTGACTGTTTTTCTTAGCTCTCCTGTATACACAAGATATCAACTGGATTAGCCATGAGTTGGTAAAACACGTCTCCTTTGAAAAGCCCGGATTGATGCGCGACAGTAGGAAGGCAGCTCGCGCCGCCGCTGCGCTATCGGTCGTGTCTTTGATCGTTCCTTTACTTCCCCACCGCCTGTCTGCTGCCCCGTGTGACGTCACGCTAAAAAAGATGAAGCCAAAATGTCCCGCAAGAAAATGCGGCGTAGGAGGAGGAGGTGGGGGAACAAGAAGAGGAAACGCAGGGAGGTTAACCGGAAGAGTAATCGGTTTGCTACCCGTGTAGGGGGGAAAGGGGTGGGGGGATAAAAATATGAAAGAGAAAAGAGGTTAGCGGAAAATTGACGTCTCTATGAAAAGTCAGTGTTCGTTAAATCCACTGCCTATCGTGCAGGCCAGAAATTCGCAAGAAGCGGAGCAGTGCCTTGGAGGCGGCGGAAGTTTTGGTAATCGTTATGCGGGCAACACTTCTTTCGGAGACTACTAAAGTTAGGGCATCTTTACAGCGCAACCAATCGTCATCATCGCTCTCTTCACACACAGACTCGTCTTGGGTCTGAGCCGATCTCATGCAATCGAATAATTTCTTTTTGTTTTTCTTTCAGAGAAGCGTTTCTAAACACACTCTCTTAGCTCAGGATAAAATAAAACCACCTAGTCCCAAGCAGCACAGATAATCGGCCCAATATTGTAAATATATTAGCAAAAGCCCGTCCTACAAAGAACCAGATTAAATCCAATTTCCAATCTCCAGTGCTGTTTAGGACTAGTCCATTGCCAGTTGCGACATTGACGTGACTTTGACCAAAATGCAGACAAAAAGTTTTGAAGTGTTTCAAAGCAGCAATGAGATAAGGAACTTGAAAAAAAAACAGTCACAAAAGACAAGGGACAAGAGAAGAAGTGTTCACGCCACAACGACTCGTGGCGTGTTGTGGTGTGAACACTCCTTCTCTTGTCCCTTGTCTTTTGTGACTGGTTTTTTTCCAAGTTACTATGAACCAACGGGCCCGCATTTCAACCCTTCGAGATAAGAAAGAAGTGTGTCTGGGCCCTACACTGTAATGTTATATAGAAATGTCGTACCACTTTCACTCCATTTTCTTCAGAGACCATAACAGAAGCAAAGGATCGAGGATCATGATACAAGTCTTCCTCGAGTACTTCGCCGTCCAGCTGAAAGCAGAAGTATGTGTAAAGTTACCATCATCATCATCATCATCATCAGCCTGACTGCGCTCACTGCAGGGCAAAGGCCGCTCTCATCGCTGCACAATTAACCCTGCCCTGTCATGTGTAAAGTCGTATTTCTTGGTAGGACGCCACTGCATTACATAAAGAATACGCCCCATCTTACTGCGAAGTTAAGCGTTCCGCACCCGAAAAGTGATGCTGTTTAATATATCGTTTTTTTTTGAAGACCTGCCTGATTGGTGTAACCATCTCGAAGCGAATGAAAAAACCGATGCGGAAAGCTCAGAAACAGTTTCATTAGCTAACAGCATAGCTTCACGCCGTCTGTTCCAATAAATCTTTGGCTCCTTAATCACTGCTGGTGGCGATACTGGTGGGGACATTCTCCATGCCTTACGACTGTCCTTACTAACCAATGTTATTTCCACTTAGTGTGATATTCCATTTTAATAACAGCATTCCCACCTCGAGTTGTTGATCGATTCGCTGTCGCCCTACCATACGGTAGCCGTCCTTGTTAGCTCTGTTGGCAGAGCGACTGCTCCGGTGATGCGGTAGTCCAGGGTTCGAACCTTGCACCAGGACAAATTTTTCTTCAAATACGAAGTTGCTGTAGAAGCTGCATAGCTTTCCTTTTTAGCCGTATTCGTGCGAAGAGTGGATGCCAATGAGTAATTACCCCCTAATTACAGTGGTTGTAATACTCGCCTGCTCCACCAAGTACCCTCTCTCGCTCACGACAGGGCTGGCTGTGAGCGTCACACACGCGAAATGTTTCTCTACTTTTACCTTCACATTAAAATTAAAATACTCCTAACAGGACATCTACGATTACACTTTGAAACTTCGCGAATTGTCCTCATTTAGCTAAGGTTGCAGAACAAGTATTTGGTCGTTGTCCTTTTTAGTTAATAATGGTTTTTAAGGGTCGACGTCATAAACGCCCAGGAAATGTTTGCGCAAATCATAAGCTGTTGGGAGTGGCTTCCAGAGCACGGCCTTTCTGAGATATGCATCTTGTTTTCGTCCACAGCACCGAATGAACGCAGGTGCATCGACAGATTCGCAAGAATTCCTGCAGCACAGTTAAGCCATAAAACTCGCGAATTTTTTGGTTTAGAATTGGAACAAGCGAGCATGACAAAGAGCAAATGTTATTAATATGCTTGCCGTCTTAGAGGAGAGGCATCAAGAAAAATATCTTGGAGCTTGAATAATAAAATAGGTGAAATTACCTTTAAATTGTCACTTTGGAACTATCAGTCTTGGCATATCCTTCGTCTTCTATTTTTTTGCAAGCTTGCGCTATTTACTATTTCCACTTCAAGGCAATAGCATCAAAAACGAAGACGGCTGGTTAATATGCGTATTGTGTACAATCGGGGGTTTCGTAGACCGTGTAATAGGTCTTTTTATGCTGTTTTCTTTACTGCTTCTTATAAGGATTGCTTTGAGTCCTATACGAGCACCTTGGGCTCGTTTTTTTAGATTGATAACATGAACTTTCTGATACATATGTTCTATATTAGGTGCCTACAAAATTGTGCTCATAAAAATGCACAGCGTACATTAATTTTTCCTCAGCGAAACGGTTAGAAGGAAAATAGCAATTGAATTTTTTTCTACTATTTCTAAAAGTGCGAATAACTAATTATACCTGGTGAAGTCTACACTTGAAGGTAATCCCCCTAAATATTTGATTAAATTCGATGTTATATTTTATAGCACTGCAGCTAACAAAACGGCCTCCTGTATGTCACTCACATAAACTAATTCATGTAATACTTACGTAGGTGTGCTGCATTACATGTTTTTGATACGTCCTCAGCAAGAATTCCTTCTCTACAACCGAACTCTTCTCCAAGTTAAGGGTGAGATCATCTGTGATTTTTATCACTTTCGCACCATTTTCACTGCGGCTCTGCAGAAGCTTTGGGAAGACGAGCGTTTCACCACTCGAGACTGGAATGTAAAAGGTCATTAGTAGTACTAAGCTTTTCCAAATGAAGCGAAACAAGCATAGAACAGGTTTTTCATTGGTAATTGTCCTGCGCTTGTGCCCTCCATACACTCTGAAATAGAATTTAAATAGGACTGCTCCAGCATCGTGCACACCAGTTGAGAGTCTGTGTGGCAGTTTATTGTTTCAGAAATGAAGCGCTGTTTGGAATCAGGGCTACAAATAGCCATTTTGCTCTCTATTGACCACACACTTCAATTCCGAAGTGTTGTCGGTACCGCTTGGTGGCGGTGACCAGTCGGCACTGTGACTACAGTGGTGGCATTGAAACGAAGAGCATATTTTGCCGGAATTCTAAGACGCTCAACGACCCCTACTAGGACATTTACTGCGGCAACCATTGCCCTTGCTATCCGCGCTGTAGAAGTTGTGCGCCTTGAGCCGAATAGACAGAAGAGCGCGTTCGCTGGTCGTCAAGGCAGAAATGTAAGCACGAACTGCGCGTATAGAGAGTAAAGAAAGCACGACTGCTGGAAATGCGCATCACAATGTGCTCTCTTGAAGTAGATTGCCCTGGCAGTCTGGTTTAGTTTGGTTTGGTTTACTGAGGTTTAACGTCCCAAAGTGACTCAGGCTATGAGGGACGCCGTAGTGAAGGGCTCCCGAAATTTCGACCCCCTGGGGTTCTTTAACGTGCACTGACATCGCACAGCACACGGGCCTCTGGAATTTTGCCCCCATCGAAATTCAACTGCCGCGGCCGGGATCGATCCCGCGTCTTTCGGGTCACCAGCCGAGCGCCATAACTCTTTTGCCACCGTGGCGACGGTTTGCCAGCAGTTTGATAGCTAGCAAAATAGATTGTAATGGTTGTGAAAAAAAAAGTAATTATAAATTCACAATTCTGTTTGAAATAAAAAAAAGCTGTAGCAGCTTCTTCATAGAATTTAAGGACACAAATATATAAAACGATAATTATACTTCCTTTAATACAACAGATATGATTACGTCGGAAAAAAGTTAACATAGCTGAGATAAAAGAGTACGCTTCTTAAGAAAAACAGCGCGAAAAAAACAACGCACGCCGAAAACCACCACACGGCTGAATCGGCAATTGAGCCTTTATTCATACAATGCACATTATATTCTAGATAAATCTCATGGCTATATGTTCTAGAATATCAACTACAAGGGCGAGTCAATTGAGAGTGAGCCAACCCACCGCGCGCAATAATGTTTGGGTCCATTATCTGCGAGGCATGCGCGTAGCACACAGGCATCTCTCATTTATGTATGTATTTATTTAGTTATTTATTTATTTTTATTTAGTGTACCCATGAGAGTGAAAAAACAAGAATAAAATTACAGAAACACTGCAGAGAGACAAATTTAAATACCCTAGTATACAATACTAGCTATGGCTACTCGGAACATCCCGTAATTATATGGTCGGCAATATCGGCGGGAAGGTGATTCCAGTCACGTGAGGTTCGCTCCAAGAATGAATGAGAAAAATATTTGGTATTACACGAATCAAAACCGAATTTATGAGAAAGATCAGTACGATGGGATACATAAAATGGCGGTGGGATAAGGCGACCGCAGAGTATTGGGTGATGGTGCAATTTTTTGTGAGTTAGTGGCGTTAAGTAATTCAAGATTGCCTGGAGATTGATATCGTTAATATTAAATCACTTAAAGACATTTCATAAGAAAGCAAAATAAAAGCAGTCACATGTCGCCGGTGGCATCCGAATCCACGACCTTCGAACAGCGCGTCCACTGCTCTACCAGCTGAGCTACGGCGGCCTTTTTTATTTATTACTAGCTTCTTCGCATGGACAAAAACCCAAATGAAAAGCTACGGTGACCGCGGTCCAATCTTCTGCTTTCGGGAGGATTTATGTCGTCCAAAAAAAATTAAATTAGAATATGAATGCGCCATGTGAGATCCTGTTCATTCTAATCTCATCTCTTTCCTTGAAATCATCCAGATCGCGCCACCCGTTTTATCCTCTCTACTTATTCCCGTCATTCCAGCGCCACGTCCATGGAAAATACTCTTATTCTGACTGACCTTTCACTACGTCGCGAGTACTTTTGCCTACTTCTTTTTCATAAAAAATACTACTTTAATCTATTTCTGAAAGAACATCGTTTCACCCCACCCAGCTACATTTCAGCTCGCATCGACCATCAACACGAAGTTGAAGTACCAATTTTGTTGAGCTAGTCCTTGCCATTCTTCTTCTTTTCCAAGAACAGCTACTGAATGGAACCGCGTCCACGCCCTCACAGTCTCCATTTGTGATGCCATTCACTTCAAGTTCGCGGTTGAAAGTGCCTTATAGTATTTCTTTTTTTGTTGAGTTTTGTTCTGCAACTGAAGTCATGAACTCACCACTCCTTTCTGTAGTGCATGTGGGCCTTGAAAGTATACATAATAAATAAACAAATAAATACTGTAACGCAACTTTAACAGTGTTCACCAGCGCCACCATCGTTCACAGCGGCAGATGTAATACGGCCGGTATTACCGCGAAATTCGGAGACCGTGTGCTCGGATTCCAACTGCGGCACGTGGTTGTTTATTGATTTAGAAACATCGTTTTTAGAAACTGATTATATTAGGTTGCTTCAGCTCTCTACCATATGTTCAGAAAAGTGTGTGCGTAATTCACTTCGAGGTCGTTCAATACATTTAATTCTTGAAAGTTTAACCCACAACATGCCTTCATAATGTCCAATACCTGACAGTACGCGCATTGAAAGTTTTAACTTCTCAAGCTTTCTCAAATCCCGCGACATTTATTGTGGTGGATGAGTCCAGCTTGTAGCACCCATTTTCGCAAACACCAATTTTTTACCATAAATAATCAATGGCAAAATTTTATGTGCTTCTGAAAAGCCGTTTCTGCTCAACTGTATAAATCGAGCTTGTCCACAATCCACGAGCTCGTCATGCTCACAAGATAGTGTTGACAAATTGGCCAATTTTTTTACCGTTATTTTCGCGCAGCATTTGCTTAGTACAAAAACGGACTTACGTGGAGTACCCTCGGTCAAGCAACATAGAGACAGAAAGGCAATGACCAGAAAACACTGATAGCGAATGAAGCACCGTGAAGATTTAACTAGCATATTTGGTCGACGTGATGGTTGGATGGTCAACCGTGCGGAGTGGGGAAACATTGGGCGGCACGTAGGTGGTGCCGTCGACACTAGAACCGTTGCCTCTAAGTACAGAATTTAAATAAGATGTCTTTCTAGTTTCACACTACTTGTGGTTTCCGTGTCTCCGGCCTGCGACAGACACAACATTTAAGCCCGCCTTCCACACTTCATGCCGGCACCCATTTTTGCTGCGGTTTAATGAAGGTAAAGGTAGCATTCAGCTGACATAGACAAGGTCAGGGTGGCATGGCATATTCCGTGAAAATGAAATGACACTACGCAGCAAGATAAGAAAAAAATTAAGGTCATCCAAAGTTGCACATTGTAGGCTAGCGGTCAAGAATAAAACAAACCTGATGACATTTGCGACTGGCATTCCCCCCATGAAAAAACATTACAAGAAAATGTTAAGCTGCTGCCGTCGATACTGAAACTTCAGGACCGAAAAAGCGTTGCACCCTATTCAACCGAATATGGGAATACCGAACACGATATTTCAATCCCAATTTAGTTCAACATTGTGTTTGACCTCCGTTTTCGCCATTTGTAGGCCTTGTTATTAAGGAAAGAACCAGTTTGCCGATCTCAGATAGTACCGCTACCGAAAATTATCGCTCGTTGGATCCCACATCCTCTCGTGCTCTTACGTGCAAGGCTCTGATGAAGGTTACGAGATCAGATATGTTGAGGGCCGTACGGTCCGAAACGTTAAAATTTTTTTAGGTTTTTGAGGGTTTTCCCCGCACGCTCTGTCCCTATTCTCTCCCGCTCCAAAACAAAACTGCTCTATGTTATTCACGGCAGCAGGGTTCCGGAATAATAATGACCACTTATGGCGGTTTAATGTGATCCACCACAAATATAGGGTCTATACTGCGGCATCCACTCTGCGTCTCTGTGTTCACTAGCCCAACGCCGGGGCCAGATACCAAATGCATCCACTCTGAAACATAATTTTACTTTATTATTGCACAGAAAACATACACAACGGCCATGTTGATGTAAACAATTGGATCCTTTGCCTATGAACATTTAAAGATTAATAATAAAAATGCAATACTTCTAATAAGTTTATCACAATGGAACGAATGAAGTCGAGTGAGGTGCGTTGTTCTCATAATAAATGTCCGTCTAGAGCGGGTACAATGTTTGAGAGGTTTTATGTGCTGATTGTAATAACCTTCCGCATATTAGCGCTGACAAATGATATATTTCGACGTCCGTGTATACTGTGCGTTGAAGCAGATTGACGTTGCTGTCATTAGCGGGCCCAGTGCTACTTGAAAGTAGTACCAACATAAAATTATACGTTGTACTGCAGACAACGATGCTAGTAACTAAACTGCAATCCTGTATGTAATCACGAAATTAATGAACAGGCATCTTGTTAGGTCTGTGTAGAGTGGTTCTCGCGATAAATGCCAAGACAGCGACACTAATTTTCTTTATTCTCTTTCATATAGAGTAATGGGCGGTTCGAGGTAAGGTTGAATATTTGAAGCCCATGACTTTATGCAAATGTCAGTTGACATTGAAATGGTTTGAAATATCGAACGTCCAAGTATGAATGCTAGACTACTTTTTGGGTTTAATGCTGTAGCGTGGAGGATGGTTAATTTCTTGCACACTGTTTCTATGTCGGTAGTTCAATAGGGCGATATAATTTAAGGCTTTTCATAAATCATTGAATATTTCTTTTTGCTGAAGGGTATTTTTCAGACCTGCAATGTACATGTTTTAGATCCCTGTTTTTCTTAGAGGCGAAAACTGTAAACAAAGTTTAATTAAGGCTTAGTGGGAGCTTCTTGCTTCTTAACCATTGCATTGTCCTAAGCTGTTCAATATTTGCACGCACTTTGGCATACCTTGGCATCTTTTAATGACTTATGTATTAAATTCGAGGCTGGATCATCGGCATATAAGACTGCTTGTGCGCATATAGGGAACGAGGGAAGCCGTTTAGAATATCGTCAAAAATTTCAAAAGCTGATACCGCACCCTGGAGCACTACAATTTTAACTGTTTTTATGCACGCTTAGCCTGTGGTTTATGCATATTGAGCACACATTAATTATTTCCTGAAGAAATTAGCAAGAGCCCACGGAAACCACAGCATTCTAATTTTAATGATAGGACCTCAACATCTACAGTGTAAATAGCTTTTCTTTTACAGATGCACCTAATGCAAACTGGATAACGTTTAAACGGCTGTTAACGACTACTGCGATAGAAAATGTTGCTGATGAGAGTAGTTAGTCACTAAAACCACCCAAGCGCTGTCATACGGCTACAGAGGAATTTATACAGCTTCCATAATTTTGTAGTTATTTTTTTCATTAATTACCAAGCGCTTTGGAAGTTGTACAGCTTTCTTTTGTGGCCGTGTGTTTAAGCTTGGGTGGTTTCCAATGAGTAATTACTCCATTATCACAAATTTATTCCAACTTTGAGATTGTCCTAGAAATTAGGCCAAAATATTGCTCTACTGTCATAATATTCTTAGCAGATGATGTGGAGTAATTAGGTACATGTCTCAGAAATTTAAAGCATTTGACACGCTAGCCATAGAAAACCTTAGTGAAATGCCTAGCGACCAACTTTACCATATGGACAGAAACAAAAATTTAATGGCAGGTTTGTTCCCCAAATGATATGTGGTGTATATATTGTTCAAGAGACACATTTCCTGCACTGTTTTTGAATCATCCCATTCCGTCATAAATCGAGATGTCGGTATGTCTTAAAACAATGAAAAGACTGAATTTTCACAGCCAATAATTTGCCTGCGTTCTGTGCATTTCAGTTGAAAAATGAAGCTTTCTTTTCATGTGAGCGCCTTTTGGTAATGCGCCTTATCCAGAGGCACTGTAAGTTTTATTTGTTATTTAGTTATTCGGAATACACCTAAAAACCTCGGGTAAGGGGCATTACATGAGCGATAGCAGTATTTTATCCAAGGAATAGATAAATTATTTCATTAGAATATTTTCTCGGTGCATATTTCAAAATTTTTGTTTTGTAGTGGAAGACTGCACCAGCCGGAACATCATTCCAATCTCTTGCAGTCTGAATGAAAGATCCACAGCAGTATGGACAGGCGGCGGCGCGTTAACATTTTTCACCTGGTTGACACGTTGCAAAGTCTGGTCAGAAGGCAGGATGACGGAGCTGGATAACTGTGAATGATAAAATCCATGGCAAAGAAAAAGTCGAGACATTTTACGCCGATGAACGAGAGCTGGCAGATTACCTTGAGTCTTTAGATTGGATACACTTGTGAACTATCTGTAGTTTTAGTTAACAAACCGTGAAGGTGGATTATGCACTGATTCGAGAGTGTTAATAAGGACTGATTAATTCTGGTGCTCTAAATTTGCTTGAGCAAGAATTAAATAGGCCATTAGTTCCACAGAGCAAGAGGCAAGTTTTAACTAATGACGAAGAAAGCCAGCGCATTGGTGGCTATCATTTGTGATTGCTCATATTGGATCAGAGCTTTCATAATCTGACGGCATATCTTGATCTGATTACATTTCACTGTTTGTGCTTGCCAGCACACACTTCACTGTCGGTGTCTTTCTTGCTGCTATAGAGTGATGCCTCAAGAACTCCGTCCATTAATCTGAACTCACGAAATCTACCCGTCAGAGTCCACTTTAAAATATAAAGTTAAGCCTCAGTTAATCCTCGTTTTCTCCTTTAAACACAATATGGCGACATGGTGCATAACTGATAGAATTGAGAAAGTGCTGTCACGTTTCCTTGTGATTCAAAAAATAAACTTTTCATCAAAACCGACACTTACATCAAAAGCAATGCAGCTATCTAGATCTATGTCAAAAAAAAGTTTGATTCGAAGGTAGGTACATGCAGATTTCCGAATTAACCTACGAAGGATAAGCCCAATTTCTCTGGAAGCACTAATTCATTTGTTGGAAAACAGTCGTTTCGTAATTTTTACTGTGCATGTCGTCTTCACAGGCATCCACATTATGAAGGATGCGAAGAATGCAAGCACACAAAGAGTCAAAGAGCCGAATCCGCAACCAGATTGTGAACATACTTCTCACTGCCACACTCATCCGTTGTCAATGTGACCAACTTCATTCACGTGTTTCTCACAAAAGAGTGCGAAAATCACTCAGGAGTTTTGCATACCGCAAAGATGAAGAGAGCATGATTATCTTACGGATCGAATGAACGCACACGGCGGACGCTCTTCGATCTCCACACATCATTTAAAATTATCCTACTGTGGTTTCAACGCCACAACCAGGACACGCAACGTACATAAACGGAGAAGGCACATCACATCTTTCATCATCACCATTAGCCTGAATACTCCCACTGTAGGGCACAGGCATCTCTCATATATTGCCAATCAACCTTGTCCTATCCCCGCAAACTTCTTAATCCCATCCGCCCACTTACATTCTACCGCACCTGCTACGGTCGTCTTCTCTTAGAATAGAGTTCGTTATCCTTAAGGACCAGCAATTATCTTGTCTTCGCAGTACATGCACTGATCAAGCCCATTTCTTCCTCTTTTTTTAAACGAAATTTGTTGGCCCAGGACATCAATAATGAGTGTAGATGCGATGAACGATGTAGTAGAGATGAAATGAATGAAAAAAGGCTAGCTGATTTGATGAAGTTCAGTGCAGAACGATGGTACGGTCCCTGCGTCCAGGCAATGTATGAAGCAGGGTTGCTCGGGGAAAGACCCGCTGCCATCAGGTGCCGGATCCTTGTAGGCTTGAGAGCTGGGCAGTCCCAAGGTTTGTGATGAATGTCGGCTTCAATTTCCTCGTGTTTACTTATCGGACACCCTGGCCAAGGAAACAAATCTTGGTGCTGAGGCCAGTTCCAAGTGACGGCCGGCTGGTGTGAGATTTCTTCCCCTTATTTTTGACAAAGATATCGCCATGTTTTTTTACTGGCCCACTCTGCCCCTTATATTCTCTTAACGGTACAACCATCATTTTCATTCCCATGTCAACGTGAATTGTCCTTAGTTTAACCTAACGCTTTTCGTTAGCCGCCACGTTTATGCCCCATCAGTGAGTGCTGGCAAGATGCACCTGTTATATACCTTTGAGCGATATCAGTCATCTGGCATTCATGATCCCAGAAAACCTGCAAACTGGGCTCCACCCAATTCTTATTCTTCTAGTTATTTCACTCTCATGATCAGGATCTGTGGTCACTACATGCCCCAGTAGACATATTCTCTTACCACTTTCCGCACCTGACTGCCATTTGTAAACTGCCGTTCCCTTCCGAGGTTCTTAAACATTGCTTTGGGTTTTCGCATATTAATCGTTAGACCCATCGTTTTGCACTGGCTTTCTGGCTCAATGATAATCATGAATTCCATTTCATCTCCTGAGTTACTTGGCAAGGCAATATCACCAAGGAATCGTAGATTACTAAAGTATTTTTTATTAACCCTTGTCCTCAACTGTTCCCAATCCAGGCCTGTGAATACGTGCAGTAAATAGGCGGTGAATAGTTTTGACAAAATCGTGTCTCGTTGCGTTACACCCTTCCTTATTCGAATTTTATTTCGGACTTTGTGGATGTCTATGGCAGCTGTAAAGCGGCTATGGATATCTTTAATTAATTTTACCTTAGGCTCTTCTACACCCTGATTCCGCAATGCCTGCATAAATAATGAGGTTTCAACTAAGTGAAATGCTTTCTCTTAATCTATGAAGGCTATATATAGTAGTTGGTGATATTCTGCACATTTTTTTTCTATTGCCTGATTGATATTGTGACTATGGGGAATTGCTGAGTATCTTTTAAGAAACCCTGCCTGATCATTTGGTTTATTGAAGCCTATGATTGTCCTGACTGTACTAGCGATTACCTGAGTGAGAGCTTATATGCAACCGACCGCAAGCAGATTGGTCAGTACTTTTCCAAGAGCTTGACGGCTGCTTTATAATGGATTAAGATGATGTCAGCGTTGTTCTAAGCGTCTAGTACGCTCAATAGAACAATCTATGCTCTTTCCTGCAACATATCTGCGATTACCTGATCCTCACCAGCTGCCTTTCCTCTTTGCATTACTCCTGAGGCTTTCATTGCCTCCTAATTTGTTGCTGGCAGGTTATCTCTTTGTTGTGCGTAACAGCGTCTCTTATTTACTTTATTGTTATACTGACTACTTTATACACTTGTGTGCAACTCTTCGGCTACTTTACCCACCTTATTCATATCGCTACAGGCATTGCTTTCCTTCTGTCTTATCGCACACATCTGATTTTTGCTTGTGACTAGTTTCCTCTTCATCGCTTTTATGCTACCATTGTTCTTTAGGGCAAGCTCGATTCTCTTCGTATATAACTTCCTCATGTCGATTGCCTTGCGCTTATTAATTTTCACAACGTTGCTTGTTCTATTCCATATGTGGGTTTTGATGCGTTCACTTTTTGGCTTTTCTTGACAAGATATTTCTTCTCTTCAGAGAGCTTGCCAGTATCATGTCGAATCTTCCTACCCTCTAGTTCTACTGCGCACTCCTTTATGATAGCTGTAATAATATTGTTAATGGCTTGAGCATAAAGGCCGTCGTCTTCAGTTAAAGCCTTATATCTTTTCTGAAGCGACATCCTCAATTCATCTCTTTTCCATCTTACCGCTATCTCGATAATGTGCTTTCGCTTCACTACAATCTTCTGTTACCTCTTCATGTCTAGGCTAATTCGACACCTTATGATTCTGTGGTCACTACAGCGCACCTTTCCGAGGACGTCCACATCCTGCACGATGTCAGGGAGAGCGCAAAGTAGTATATTTCATTTTTAACTTCACCACTGGGGCTTTTCCGCGCCCACTTTATGTTCCCTCGTATGGGGAAGAAGTTCTTCATGATTCGTAAACTATTTCTTCCTGCGAACTGCCCTCATATCTATCTGCTGCTCTTCCTAAAGCCTATGAAACAATCACCTGCTGCCTTATATCCAGCGTGCTTCGTGCCTACCTTTCCAATGAAGTCACCTTTCAGTCCAGTGTTAAGGTGTTAAGAGGCGTAAAATGTTCTGTATCGAAAGTTGCAGTTTCTCTTTCAGTGGTTTCGATTACTATTGTTCATCTAAATTGTCTAGTGTGATAATCTCTGCAAGGTGCTCCATTACTAAAACCAGCCTTATGACAGACTCCATAAGAATTTGGACGCCTCTGTCTTCTATACAATCTTTAGGGCAAGGGAAGGGAATGGAGGGGCTCATGCGCCGTGTGTTGAGTGTAAGATTAGTTAAAAAATTGCTCCCTGAGAGACTAAATAATAAATTACACCCATTTTCACGCATCCAACAATTTCTTAATAGCCCCTGCGCATATACAAAAGCAACTGGCTGCCAATTTGTAGATTTTTAAGGAACTCACAATCTTTTGCTGCAGTTATCGAAGACAAATATACCGGGTGTTTCAACGAACACTTTAAAAAATTTTCCAAAATAGCCTTTTAGGGTAAAAATATGGCTTTTGCGGATAAGTATTACCAGTGTCGGCGGACACTAAAAGAACGGTGAACTGGTTAAGTAATTTTGATAATGAAGTTTGTATGTAGTAAAGTTATGTACCTTGTTGCAATTATACATTTGTAGGCGGTCGTTAGTGAAATCCACTTCAGTTTTTAGATTACCGAAAACGCGATTGCCCTTGGCTTGAAAAGTTTGGCTTTTTCAACTAGCTAAGTGAACGGGAGATTGCTTTAACTGAACACTTTCGAAAGCGCATGAATTTCGCGCAATGCCGTCAAATTTATGCATCATTAGTTCGGGGTTCTGAAGCATTCGTTGATATTAATGGAGTAAGAATTTCTCAAGAACGTCACATCTACCGATACAGACTATGGAATTGTGTGCGTATTGTAAAAACGAACTATACTTATTCGCGGTCACACGCATTCGTTGTTTAACCTCACGTTCACAATGCAGTTATAAAAGCTTTTATGGCGGCTTAAGTAATACGTAAGAAAGGACCACTGGTCTTCGACTTCTAAGGAAGCTTCCACGTAGCAGGACCGGTGACATCACTCCCAAATGAAAGCACCCATTTCCATGGCAAAGAAAGACACTTAATCTGTAGTTTATTGTGGACCTACAAAGCCGCATTTTCAGAAAACAGTTGGCTAGAAGTTTCAAATCTTTACCACTCACAAATAATGTGTTGCCAATTCTTTTACATCTGCTTTTAAGCAGATGTCAGTTGTTCATACAAATACTTACGTTTGGCGCTGTCCGAGATCAAAAATAAGCAACAAATCACTAAACAAAAATACGAGAAAGGGCACTCAAAAGAATGCGCTTGCATTTTTAGTCTGAAAACTTTGCTTTGATTTCAGAATTACGGGTGGCGGCTGATGTTCAGTATTGACCCTCCGACCTAAACCACTGAGCCTTTACGTATAGTGGCCTTGTCGACGAGTTTAAAACCTGTTTCTTGCGGGGTCGCCAAGCTACATGTGAAGTGTTTTGCTATCGACTCTGTGCAATAGATCAACAAAATGTCGAGTCACTGACCACATTTTAACATTTATAGGATGATATTTTTTGTTCGCATTTAATGGCTTGATGTCATAGGATCATGAACGTGCACGATATTCAAAAGGACACTAAAAATCCCAAATAAATGAACAAAAACATCCGGGCAGCTCCAGGAGATGGCCATTCGCTTCGTTCATCACGCTTGAATCCCATCCGTGAACAAAGATCAGCACATCAATATTTGTACAGGTCTCGAAAAACCATCGCAGTAATTTAAAATTTCCTAACAGTATTAAATTTTTGCTCCAAACCAACGGCTCTTAACATAGCGCCATAAGTCGGTATTTTATTCAAAGGACATACTGTGGCGCACATTGGTTGGGATCTAGAATCCAAGCAGTTTCAAGGAAAAGTAAATTCGCTGAAGCTGCAAGAAAACCAACATTTAGGTTCAGCGACTGGGGTACCTAAAAACAATCACAGTTCAGCCCTAGTGATGCATTTTCCTTTGCAAATGATTGATTGGTTGCTCAGGAAAAACAGCATGTGTTGTTCAAGGCCTACCGGTGGCAGCACCCGCCATAGCAGGACAGGGGCGCATCGTTTAACCGTTGCACCACTGCGCCAGTATGGGTATGAGGACTCCAAGGGATCTATGAATGTAAAGTAGAGAATGAACAATTTTGCATCAATATGGCGTCATACCCTTAAGGCGGAGCTTAAGTGTCATCTCCAATTGTTTTTTAGCTCAGCAGGGAAGGGTTGGTGGCACCAAGGCGGCTCCATTTCCCCTAATAAGAAGGAGGAAAAGGACGAAAAGAGGCAGGAGTGCAAAGTATGGAAATACAAAGATAACATCCTACGATTCTTATCGCTAAAAGTGTTCTTTTTCAAGAGTTTTAGCTTCTGCAATCGGTGCATTATATTTCGTTTGTCTATCATTTTTCTTCAACGATTGCGTCGTCATTATCGATGACGTTACTCTACTTGAACCGAAGAGGTCGAAACCCACCTACGAACTAAGTAAGATGTACGAGCGTCATGTTTCTAAACAAACATGAAAATCATCATGCAGATAATGTATTCAGCCGAGTTTCCAAGGGGTGGAAAGCATTGCAGGGAGCGGCAGCAAGTTAGATGGGCAGGTGAGATTAAGAAGTTTCCGGAGATAGGGTGGCCGCAGCTGGCACAGGACAAGGTTAATTGAAGAGATATGGGAGAGGCCTTTGTCCTACACTGAGCGTAGCGAGGCTGCTAATGATGATGAGAATGAAAGGGAGCAAATCGTAGTTTAAATTTTTGTTCTATGGAAAATTTCCGCCAACGTGAACGAATCCAAAGCAATTATACACGCCGTAGTTCCTCACTCGCGTTACAGGCAATGACAAGCACGTCATTCCAAGCACCATACTTTCACTATAGTGCTTGTTTTTGATTCACTATATCCCAATGCCGCAACCATGCCTGGAAATAAATAGCCGAGGTCGTGCCGGCGAGCACACTGCCATGCTCTCTAAGCAAGTCTGCCGCACCACTCATATGCATTCCAGTGTGTTACGATTGCTCTTCCAGCCACATGTGTTGCACTGTTGGTTTTAGCATCATGCTTTGGTGTTAAAATTCCGGCGTTCTAAACCCTTATTACGGAGAAGCATTTAGAAATACTGGACATGGCGAACACTTGTTCTTGTCTCTTGGCTAAAGCCACGCACCTTGTTGACTTTCTGTTATTATTTAAGGTAAACCTTAACAGTACCACGGCCTCAATTGCTGCAGAGAAGTCTGGGGGCAAACGACTAATTGAACATAATCAGATATGAAACCGACACGCTCCACCCGTCCGGCTAATTGCCCACGATGTTTCCATCCTTGCAGTCATCAGAAACGTGCAAGAATCGATACTAGCAATCGTTATCGGTATAATATGACTATTATTTACCGAATTGATTCAATTATTGATTTGCCTGTCAATCGCCATTAGCAGTATCGGCGTCACGTCCAGGGCATAGCGAGTCATGAAGACAGCACGCGGTGCCATCCATGATTCCATCTGTGATTGGACGGCGGGAAATTCAAAACGAAACCTGTTGGCCAATAAACCTTTATACTTACTGCGACCCAAATCTCTCACTCGGGTAGGACATCAAAAAATGCGAAGCACCGCAGTGGAAAGGCAAGTGCGAGTAGCAACATGTAAGCTCTCGCTCAGCCTTTCGGATGCAGTCGCTCTCCTGAACCTCACAATATGTCACGAGCACTCTGCTCACGACTGCCTGGAAATGTAATCGTAAAAAAATGTCCGAATTTACACCGGTCAGCGCTATATTTAGCCTGTTCGCTTTTTTTTTTCATCGCCCAGAACAACAAGAGAGGGTAAAAGTCGTAAGAGGACAAGCTATTGCTATTGAAATGCTATCTTAGCATTCAAAGTGCTTTCTGTGATTGCCCCTGAAGGAGGGTCTCAAGACAATCAGTGACTTTTCGAATTGAAATGTTTTTCGAAATATCACCTTATGCTGCTTCTGAAGTTAATTTCCCAATTGCAAAGACATTCTGATTGGTCGAACCTCGCACATCTGCCTCTCTACCCTCCGACGTCAGTAAAATACCGAGCATCCGCCCATGCTGGAATGAGCGCCCATCCGCCTCTTCCTTGAGAATTTGAATTTTCCTAAAAAACCGAGCAAGCGTCTTTGCGGTTATCTGTCATATCTCGCTGAAGCTCATAAACACGGTCACGGCACATCAAGCATCAGGTTCCACAGCGCACAACAAGGAAGGGACACAACCCGGGCGCTAAACTTCCAGTCAGCGATTTTTATTTGGCGCTCACAGCTTTATGAGGCATACAAGGGACATCAAGCGCCCATTATTGAGTACGAGACACCGATCCTCAAGGTCAAGCAGTTTCCAAGGAATGCCAGCAAAGGGACCCGACGGAAGCTGTCGCAGCAAGATTTCCTGAACTTCGTTTCCACAAAGCGTAGGTAGCAGCATCGGAAGGTGTGATACGGGAATCCTTCTAGGGCTACGGCATTACCACTTGCTTGGACGGCAGCGAGGACGGAGCGCTCCACCGACGCCTAGCAAGCATGGGATGGCCACCTGTGCCCGAGGATCGCGGCGCCCTTACAGACGAGTGCTTGGAACTGATGTTTTGTTCGGAGTCGGAACAGTTGTTCGGCGGATCCAGTGACGAAGGTTAGCTCGTGTTTTAATCACCCGGTTTTTCATATCTAATAACCTGTTCAAAATACTGCAATTAATGCCAAGCCCTCCCCCTGCCCCGTTAGCTTGCATCTCCAATTTAATGATCGTTCTTCAGAGCCAAAGGCCCATTCCTCCATGTCTCTGTTCTGGATTTTCACGCCTGAACCTTTAACAAGCGCCCATCTCCTCATATTTCGCAAATATCTTCAAATTTTAGGTGGGCGCTTGCTCGGTATTTTACGACAAGGCACCGCTGAGTTGTCCTAATTTTGAACTCACTTCCCTTCTTACAGTGCTCAGAAGTCGATCATGTAAATGCGTTATATACGTAGAGGATTCAATGTTTACCAGTTAAATTATCAGAAAGCCTAGCACATAAGGCAACAAAACACTCACAATTAAAACAACTCGAATGACAGAAAACAGATCCAGGCACGACAAGCCCTGCTCTTGTGATGTCTGCTTCCTTGTGTCATTTCCTTCACGCTGTTTTAATTATCGACTTTCATCAGTGGGCCTTATTCGCTACTCTTGTACAAATAAAGAGGTTTCTACGTCATAGCTTCCAACTTCAAGAAACCTGTGTGCATTAACAAAATATCAGAGCATATGTTGCCCTTTAATTGAATAAAATGTTGCGTGCGAGCTTTTGAAGCAATTAATTTTGGCCAGGATCATCTGATATACCTGACGCTATTAGTTAAAGGAGCCTCTCGTCTAAGCAAACTGGTTATCAACAGACCCCACTAACGCGGCATTACGCTGTTCAACCGCTTACTTCATGATGCGTCTGTGTCATATGCCCATGGCTGCGAAGGACGTGAAATATCCGAATCCTCAACCACCGTTTGCATCTTTGACTCGGTTGGTTCAAACTGGTTACCCAAACTCTATTTGTGCGTCATCGCTATGATGGCCAATTAATGTCGGGGATTCCTAGGGTCAGGAGTTCTTGCGACACCAGGAACATCTGCAGCACATGATCCCAAGTGCCCATTCCGCGAAAGCACCCGAGACTGTGTGCTTATAATTAGAAATAGCTCACGCTTTCAGTTAACACAAAAATAGGATATATAGTTGTAGAGTTATCTTAACAGGCCTGCAAAAGGGTATTGTGAAAGACGACAGCAACTTATTCGTGGGCTTGTTCCTAACGGACGCTCACTTCCTGTTCGCATTTTGCAGGTAGGTGAGCGCTACGTGTTGGAGAGCGCCTTTGAAATGCATATATTTCGAATGCAAAGTTCAAGCTAACTCGACTCCATCTAGATGCCACCAGAGCTACAGGTTATTAGAGTATACGCTGTAGTCCAAAATCCAAGAAAAAGCATCGTTTTATCGCCAGTTTTCTAAAGCCTCTGTACTATAGGCCACAGTTCCAGCCTCGTCGCTCCTCGCAAGACGTAGTTTTACCAAGATAGGTTTCTCTTCCAAGAAGGCTTTCGAAATCTGTCTTGTTATGAGTTTCTGCATAGAATTGTGTATCCTGACCTACGCTGCGCAGTCGTGTCTACGATGTTCACAAGCTTAATAATATAATCACGGCACACGAAAATATTTGTGTGAAAATACACATGCATGGTACTCCGGCATTAACTCTACCCATAATTAGGAGAGGCCGAGATTTGCAGGAAATAACTTCCAGAAGTACGATGATGAACCCCACATGATAAGCAAGGAGCCAGAACTCTGCCCCCTTTACCCTAACACGACCTTCATCATCATCATTGTTCGCCATGAGTCGTAGGTGGCGCACGCTAGGCGACAAGGTGTATTGAGCATTGAATGCTAGCTCACAATATTCAATCGATAGCATTAAAGGCCCCGTTCGAGAGAAAATATGGCGTCGGCGTCTCTCTTACTGAAAACCTTGAATGTTCATGAGGGTAGGGACATAGAAAAGCAGTTTAGTTTAGCAGAAAGAAAGGTGGTAAACCGAAGTCAAATCACTGTCCTTTTGGGTCAGGAGCCAGACACGCTACCTCTACAGAACTGGCGAACGTTCTTTCAGGGTGGTAAATGGAGCCCTTGTACGAGCACGTAGGTGGTTTACATTACAGGAACAATTTGTATTGACTACTCTAATTAGTGTCACCAAATATTATGAATGATGATTGGTAGGAAACCAGCATGTCGTGAATGCAAATGTGTTTATGTCTGCGAAAGCATGGGCCAGGGGCGCCCCAAGCGACCGTAGGAGCCCTTTGACGCCATCGTGTCATGCTATTAAGACGAGCCTAAGTGCCCGCCAAGGTTTTTTTAGCCACACAGGCGAAACCAACTAAATTTAAAAGCAGTGCCGGGATTCGGTGCGCTCCAATGTGTTCACGAACATTTTGTGAACCCAGAAGCGACAAAGCTCTGATTGAAAGCAGCGCAATTCAAGTGTCATAAATTAAGTGCATGCAAAGAAACTCTTTCTAGCCGGTTAGCTTTTTATTAAGAAAACCGATTTTCTTTACATATCGCATGAATGAGAGCAGCGCATCGGAAGTTTTTAAATACAATTACTTTGGTGCTATTATAAACTCGCATTTAAATTTGACTGATCATATAGAACACATATACGCATATTAAAATTTTGTATCCACGGCACTGCGCGAACTTGTGAAACATGCATAAGAGTTTTTAGGGGTTTTTTGTTGCATTGATTTGGTAGTGTTTTTGATTTGGAACTTTCTCTTTTTAAATTCCACACTATCAGCGTAATAACTTTTCAGGTGTTTCTCGTCTCGCGCATGGTGTGTACCTTTATCAGCTCTGTGAGTGTTTAGTGGAAGTTTAGCGTTTTTATCTTGTTCCTTTATTGTTTGCGCTATGAAACCTCATGTGAACTTCATAAGCTCTTGACACACAGTGCGCAAAAAACAACGAAGACGAAGACGAGAAAACATTTACAAGCGCTTATCTGTGTCATTTCTCGTCTTCGTTGTTTTCTGTGCTCGTTGTGTCAAGAATGAATTACCAACTACCCCAAACGTTATTAAACGCCATAAGGCAGCACCAAAAACAGGCACCTCTATAATGAAACAAAACCAATTCTGTGTTCGCTTAAACAGTGAAGTTAGAAAAACCTTGTGGGCATTCTTGTTTCAAAGCAAAACTGTGTATACAAGTAAAAATATATACTTTTCAGTCATACTTATACAGTTATTATTAACTGTTTGCAGATATTATATACACTCTCCTGTTGAAGACGCCGGTAAATGGGTTTCTTCCTGTTTGTTATGTCATCGCTACTTAGGATCTACAAGTTCCAAACCTCAGCAAAATATATATTACCCAATCTCTAGCTACTAATATATCAAGCATCCATTTCATAATACGATCCTCGACGTGCCCCTGGATATTCTATCTGAGCCAATCAAAAGTCGTTAAAACTTCAACGACCGCGGCACACTTTCCTGCATCAAAACTTCTTTAGGCACAATAACGCCTCCTTCTTGCCCAATTATGCTCATACAGTCATCAGTATTAAAGAGTGGTACCTTACCTTTGCTCGCTGTGCTAACCGAGGAAATTTTCTGCCCAAATGTTTGCATTAGAACTGTGTAGGCGCTTTCTATGCAACGTTGGCTCCACTTCTTTCATTTTATGGCGCAAGAATTCAGACTTCCTACTTCCAAGTTAAATTGCACGGCACCCTGATATACTTTCACTGCTCTTAGATAGTCTCGGTAAAATATTAAAGAGGTCTTATTCCGTGATGCACCTTTATCGCCTTAATAACAAGTTGCTAGGCATAATATAGTAGTCCTAAATCTCACAATCGCCTAGTGCGGAATAAAACTGCGCGCGGATACATTTTTCCGCTATATGTACCCCTAGAATTGGTATTTTAAAACACGAGGCACGACATGAATCGCAGGTAGGAAACATTTTGTAAGTTTTTTTATATCTGCCGACGGTTTTGGCGAAATACCTGTTTCTCTTAACGCCGTCTCCATTGATGCAAACCTAAAGAAATTACATGAAAAATGTAAGTTTGGTGTTTATATCCTTACTAGTAAAACTGCAAACTGTTCGATTTTTTGGCCATATTAAGGCGCGTAAGAGACAATGCGTTTTATAGAATATTGTTTCAATATCATCAGCAAGTAGAGAATAAGCATTCATGTTCGTTCTTTATTATAATCATCATCATCATCATCGTCAGCCTGACTACGTTCATGGCAGGACAAAGAGCTCTTCCGTGCCACTTCAATTAACTTTCTCCTGTGCCAGCTGCAGCCATCTAATCCTCGCAAACTTCATCTGAGGCGCTCACCGCTACGCTAGTGCAGTGCGCTTGCAAATGAAGCAGTTAAGCTCGCCGGTGTTCCTTTTTTCAATCTTACGAGATACGTTTAAAAAAAAAACACCAGGAAATGCTCCTTGGCTCTTCAGCGAGGTGTTCTTATAGATCGTAATAAGCTTTCTGGGACAAGTTTAATCTTCATTCGCGCCTTGCACACATTTCATCTCCCAGTTTGAAACCTCGGCCCGTACGTCTGCGGTGCTCCTCCAAATGTAACTGTAAGAGTGGATTTATTTTATTTCACTGCTTCCGTAACGCATGGATTACTACAACCATCATTCGTGGGCGTTTATTAAAAAATACGGCACATTTACTGTATATGTGTGGGGATTGTAGTGTAGAGGCTTTTCTTCATTTTCTCTTTCCAAAACACACCTACGAACCGAAGTAGAAATTATCCTTCAGGGTTAAACAGAAACGCTCCTGGCGCCGTCGCGAATACATTTCTTTCATCTACACCGTGGGCATCAATTGAACTGCGGTATAAGCTAATATCTGGCTCTTTTGAGCTGTCCTGATGCTTTATTGTTTACACAGCTGACATGTTTCGGATTATTTGCAATGTAGTGCTAAATTGCGCGATACATTCCTTCAGGGTGAGACGCGCAACGTACGCGGTAAGGTTTCGCCCCAAATGCATGCCGCGAGCAGCTGTCACCCCATGGCTATTCTCAAGGCCAGCGCTGTGCATTGCTTATTCATTTTTTTAACGAGATAGGGCTAAGGGTCCCGTTCCCCAGAAAATCCAACGCGTGCGCTGGACTAGTCGGCGCAGTGAGCGAAACATCTTGATTCGTCGGAAAGGCTGCTACGTCACACGGGGGGCGGTGGATTTCAGAAGTGATTAAAACATAACAAACCTCGTCAGCGGAAGGTCACCACATTACTCAAATGTCCATAGTACAGGGAAGCGCAAAAAAATTAACTGCACTGAGAAGAAAATTGGGGCGACTAGTGGGGATTGGAGCCCTCCAATATAAGGCGGCGATTCAGACACGCTACCCCTAGGCCACGTAAACACTCTTTTGTCAGCATGGTATTTATCAGTCGTATTTATATGCATGAAAGAACTATATACATTATTTACAAAGTAATAAGCCAGTAGCCGAGCTAGTTATGTAGAAACACTTCACTACACAACTAAAACACACGTCTTCAAACAACTTAACTAAAGCGGTGGCAAGAAAAGACAAGACATCAATAAGGTGAACCAGTCCGTTTGATAGTCCCTGTCTTCGTAAGTTTATTTTAGCTGCTGCACCATATGGCCGAACTGTTTGCTGGGGGAGAATACAGGCTGAGCATTCTGGTCCAACATGCGCGTTTTCCACGGGCTGTGCAGTCTGAGGAGAAAAATCATCTCAAAGGGCTCGTGGTCATGTTGGGGGGCCATTAGGTAACGCACACTGTGAGAAGTCAAAACTAAGTCTTTGTTCAGTGTCCTTTGCAAAATGTTCCAAAATATTATTGCGTCTCTGAAGTCAATAAAGTAGTGTTCGATTGTTTCAGGTGCATCACATAGACGACGATTACCAGAAGAAACGAAAACATTGTTTGTTTTGTGAAGCCAGATTTTAAAAGTTAGAACTTCAGCGTGAAATTTAAAGAAAAACGTTTAGTAGAAGGCGAAATCGGCATTTCACGTACTCGTCTAAGCATATCATGACCAATACAATTACAGTAGAGAGAGCAGTACAATGGAGGCGGAAAGAGCATAGATATCATTCCTTTGCATAAATTTCGTAACGTGAACCACAGAATAAATACTCATGAGAAAAGTGAACTGCCAGAAAACGCACTGAGTTATAAATTTCTTTTGATAAAGACAAATAATAGCAGCCGCTAAACAAATTTAGAAGAGGCCGCTAAGATCCGAAGAAGGTTCGCAAAGTTAGCTTGCAGGGATGCTCTGATAATTGGAGGGAGCTTTCACGGAAAAAAAAGAAACGTGCAACTGTCTCACATTGGGTTGTTCCATGCAGTTCCTCTCTTTATTGTTATTATTATTGTTATTAATATTATTAGTAGTATTGGCTTTATTTTTGTTTGTATTTTGCTATAAGCTGTACTTGGCGGTTATCGGTCGTTTTTGTGTTCATTCTCTTTGTTTATTTTTTTATTAATTATTTATTTGTCTGTTGCCTGTTCTAGCTGTTTTCGTTTACCGCTGCTCTCGCTGTTTTCTTGTTTTCGCCTTTTTGCTTCATGCTTGCTATAACGCCTAGTTTATGTGTCTTTTTTTTCTATCGCCTTGACTGCTGCATTACCTCCCCTGAGTGTCTTCCTTTGTGGGGAAATAAATCTACATTTTGTGCGTGTGAATGGTGTAGCAGCACCAAGACCTTTGGGTTGTTCCTGGGCACCGGAAAAAAAAATAATGATAATAATAATAATAATAATAATTATTATTATTATTATTAATATTATTATTATTATTATTATTATTATTATTATTATTATTATTATTATTATTATTATTATTATTATTATTATTATTATTATTATTATTATTATTATTATTATTATTATTATTATTATTATTATTATTCCTCAAGGCTCGGTATTAGGCCCGCTTCTCTTCTGTTTTTATCAATGACGTTTCCTCCGTGGTCAAAAACTCCTCGTTTCTCCTTTATGCGGACGATATAAAAATGTTCAAGGCAATACATACTCTTCATGATTGCTTGTCATTGCAATCGGACATATCCGCCTTCTCTGATTGGTGCTTGAAGAATGGGCTCACTCTCAATTCATCTAAAACCAAGGTTGTCTCATTTACGCGGAAAACGCACAGTCTTCTCTACTCTTATTCTGTGAATGGTAGGCGGCTGCCCAGGGTTGATGAAATTAATTACCTCGGCGTACTTTTCGACCGTAGCCTCAGCTTCTCCTCTCATACAAAACGCATTGCTCTACGGGCTATGCGTACACTCGGCTTCATCTGCAGGCTTTCGAGAGAGTTTCGATCCCAACTCCCTTTCTTAAAGCTCTACCTCTCCATATGCTTGCCGCTTTTGGAATATGCGTCTTTTGTTTGGAACAGCACTTGCCAGTCGAACTGTGAAAAAATCGACAGAGTTCAGCTGAAGTTTTTACGCATATTTCAACATCGGTTTTCTTGCAAAACTTCCAGCTCTCGTCCCAGACGGAGTAACTCACTGCAGCTTCCTTCTCTTAGCTGCCCTCGCGTGAGGGCAGATATAATTTTCTTGTATAAACTTCTTCATGGTCACATTCTATGCCCTCAGCTCCTAGCGCGTATCCTTTTGCGTGTACCGCGAAAGAGCATAAGGGAATTCAGACCATTCCAAGTTTCTGCGCTCCTGCACTCCCTCTCCCCTCTGGACAGAATGCAGAAGTTGTTTAATTCTCTTTGTCCTCACCTTGATATATTCGAAAATTCTCTCCCTTCCTTTATGTTGAATGTCCGTGACGTTCCACTTTGAGCACTCTTTTTCTCATACATAACTTCCCCTTTCATGCATTTTGTCTTTACTACACTTGTGCGTTTGCACCGGTATTATATTGTTTTTTTCTCTCCTTAATTGTACATCACGTGTACTTGTTTTCATTAATATTATTTCTTTAATACTGTGTACTCACGCCTGATTGTAACGCGTTCACTAATTACATTTCTTATTGTGTATGATTGTATTTCTAGCTTGAATTTCAGAGGTTTCATACTCGTTCATATTAGTATTGGCTTTATTCTTGTTTGTATTTTTCTATATGCTGTACTTGGCTGTTATCGGTCGTTCTTGTGTTCATTCTCCTTGTTTATTGTTTCATTAGTTAATTATATGTCTGTTGCCTGTTCTAGCTGTTTTCATTTACCGCTGCTCTCGCTGTTTTCTTGTTTTCGCTTTTTTGCTTCATGTTTGCTGTCACGCCTAGTTTATGTGTCTTTTTTTTTTCTATCGCCTTGACTGTTGCATTACCTCCCCTGAGTGTCTTCCTTTGTGGTGAAATAAATTTACATTTTGTGCGTGTGAATAGTGTACCAGCACCAAGACCTTTGGGTTGTTCCTGGGCCCCGAAAAAGAAAGATTGATTGATTGATTGATTGATTGATTACGAATTTTGAAGTCAATACTTTCATCCCTTTTCTGGTCATGAGGAAGTATCCTCCGATGTTGCTTTCCCACGTGCTTTTCATTTTAATTACCTGCATACAGTTGAATAGTTCCCCAATTCTTGGCCGATACCCCAGTGTGGGTATGTGCCATCTTTTGATAGGCTAACAGCAACAACATAGGGATGTGTGAAACCTATTCCACCAGCAGAGGCAAGTCTTAATAGGTTATCGCGAAGCATCGGCTCAAAACTGGAGGACCATATGAACGTCGCAAATGTTCAGTGAAAGCTTTGGATGCAGTATCTCGCGCAATTTAGTACCTGCAAAACGTAATAAATTTTTGTCGGAAGAAAAATGTTGCAAGCCTGCGCTCAACCAAAAATTGATCGGCGGTACGGAACAAAGGTCTGTGCACAGCTCTGAAGGGCTGGGACCCTTTCCCTCCACTAATGCCCACTAGACTTAATGCATGAAGGGAATCGCCAAGGTATCGGGAGGAAGAGAGGGGGGGGTGTCATTGATACCCATGAACATGAACCGAAGAACAGGCCCGAACATTTAGAGCTATTCATTTGAGCGCCAGAGTCAATGCCAAACTGCTTAATAGAGGAAGTAGTTTTGTCAACACCGGGCGTAGTTAAAGCGGGGCTTTATATGAATATCCTGTGATCTTTCACGTAATGGCTGGAATTGTGAACAAAGAAAGAGTGTCATGTCTGCTGCCTGCTTGAAGGTGACGCTTTAGTGTTGCCCAAACTTTTTAACTACATGTGATATAAAAAAACGATGCGAATATTCTCACCGCTAATTTAATGAAATTGCGATAACTACAGAAAAGATGCAAAGTAGGCGGCAATGCTGCAAGCCATCCGTATTGTGATATTTGATCTTGGACGTCCTTACTCTCAACGTTCAAGATGTGAACAAGTGGCTGACAGGAAATTGTGAAAATTGAGCTCTGTGATTGTAAAATGTCTGCACGCCGTTATCATTTGAAAACTGGTTTAGCGGTAGTAAATGAAATGCCGTGTCACGGGACGCTTTAGACAAAGCTTCGACAATGTACACTGTGCGTGCCGGAACCGAAGATTTTCTTCCTGGGTGCAATCTGTCTCCTTAATAGCGCCTAGCTTCTTGCACAAATGGAAGCACTGAATACTTGCCTAGGTAGGTGGAACGAATTTGTCTATTCATTGCGCCAACTGCACAGGGTGTGAACCACGACTGAGCGCTATAAAGCTTCTAGGTAAAGGCCGAGATAAAACCGCGCGCGAGTAACTAGAAGCCTTTCATATCAGGAAATTGGGCGACAAATGTGTCAGTGATACGTCGGTTAAACTCTACAAAGCAGAAATCGGGTTTCTTGAACGTGTGGTTTGATGTGATCATTTGGTTGCCTTGTCACCATGTGTTCTTTTTATCTTGTGTGTACTGCCCATGTCTTCCCCCCTCTTTTTGTATATTTTCTGATGTGGCTGAAAATAAATCAGTCCGTGTCTTCCTCTGCTCTTGTGTGTGTTGTCCTGTCCGCTTATTATTCCGTCAATCTCCAATGCACCATCTAGCCCGTCAGCAGGTGTTGTTAGAATACTTGCTAGTCGCAGCAGAGTTACCTTTCCGAGAAAACCACAATATCAGCAAAGCTCACTACGGTGAAACCTACACGCTCCACAAAGTTACTTCCCACACTACACGCATAATATATTCATCCGACGTTACAGGTGTACATAATAGAATATTCGTGGCACTTCGAGCATAAAATATTAGCAGCAAAGCTGGGCAATAGCGGTCGGGATTTTGTACTATTGCCCTGAGTATAACCCCTCATTGCAGAGAAGCCCTGCCACTCTGACTCTAGTGGAAAGCTATCCACTTAGCTTCTAATTCAAAATCTACACTTCCCGCAATGAAAAGATTAATTGCAGCGATTGCTACATTAGGGTAGCATTTCGAGCCTTAAGCGTGGCGGTGCCGCCACGTTGTCACGTGGTTGGTCACGTGGTGTGGAGCAGCTGCCAGAGGCGCGGCGCTGTGGCTGATCACGTGGTTCGCAACGTGGTTGGTCACGTGACCAAGTTCCACTCGGCCAGCTGTAGCTATCGCGTCACTCCAGGTTTAACCAGAGCTAAACCACCGCCAATTTTTTTCTGCGGTGACTGGCCAGTTCATTTTTATGCAGAGCAAGACGTAGCATCAGTTCATACCAAGAGCGGCAGTAATTCTGCAACATTTCAATAAAATATTGTTTTGCCGCATCCAGCAAACTCGAATAAGCAGCAGTTTGTCGATTGCGGAGTATTTGCCTGATACCACTCATAAATGAGTGAAAATTACGGCCCAAGAAAATACTCATTAAGCACCTGCCGAGCATAGCTTTAACATACGTATTTTGCTTGTTGCATTTACTGCACATTACATAATAAATGTAATTTACTGACATGATTCATTCTTTCATTATAAGACGCATATTTTTTAGGTGCTGCTTTTTCATTATGCTGTGTTACTGAAATTAATTTTCTAAATTGTTCAAGTCCGCGCATTAAACTTCTCTTAGCCATGTTATCAATTCCATCAGAAGCGCATAGTTGAGCTGTTACGCTTCGTTATTAGCGATACGCAGTGCCCTTATTTTTGGGCGAAACAGAGCTTCTGCTTAAATGGTCCTATACCTAGACAATAGGCGTTCTTCTGCTGAACGCTAGTTGAGAAAAAACTGGCGTCCTCCCAGAAGTCCGTAGATGGGCACAGACTATTCTCGTCGTTGTGCTGAATTGTCACTAACTACGTATTTTTCACTCTGCCCTTTGAATCATCCCCTCTTCTACACCCTAGGCCTTGCCTTCTTCGCGTACTATTGCTTTGATTTAATAAGCAAGAGCCTGACAAAACTCTAGACGATTATATCCCTGTGACTACTTTGCTGTGGCTAGGCTAGAAACATTTCGGCATAAGATGATAGCATCGAAAAGTGCCATTGAGACTCTTTGGGGCTCGTGGATAAAGCCGCAACAGTAACACACATTTGATCAGATACCATGTTTACAACTTTCTGCTCTCATTTCACGAGAAGTAGTAGCTCACTGCAAAAAGAGTTGGTCTATGAACTCATTTTTTGACCTGAAAGCAAACGCGGACGACGCACCAAGCAGTTACTGGTGTGTTTTCTTTTTACCTGATATGGCGTAGTTGGTGCATGCATGTGTGATATACAGGCTTAGCGTATACTGTAGGTACGTCGGAGGAATACTTCTGAATATTTTCTAAAAGATGGGCATGGTGACCTTCACCAGAACGTCCCATCTCCTCGAGTGGCCTAATCTTCAGATTTGACCCAACAACGCCTTCCTTATTAAGTAGCAAAAAAATTTGAAAAAAAAATGACTGATAGATTACCGTAAATCATCAAGGTTTCAATTATTTAGGTGTACTGAAGCTGTTCGTGAATTCCTTACTCAAGCTTCTAGTTCATCCTATACAAAACACTCAATAACAAATTCTGCTGCTGCAGTGGACTTCCAGGAAAAAGCACCGAAGCAAAAGGCACAAACGTATTCGAAAGAATACTGAACGCAATAAAAAATTCCGCTGCCATAGGACCACATCGACTTAACGGCTACGTCATATCAACCCGTTTCACCCCGCCGCAGTGATCCAGTGGTTATGGCGCTCGGCTGCTGACCCAAAAGACGCGGTTTCGATCCCGGCCGTGGTGGCTGAATTTCGATGGAGGCGGAATTCCTAGAGGCCCGTGCACTGCGCGATGTCAGTGCGCGTTAATGAGCCCCAAGTGAGTCGAAATTTCCGGAGCCCTTCGCTACGGCGTCCCTCATAGCCAGAGTCGCTTTAGGACGTTAGACACCCAGTAAACCATAAACCAAATATCAACCCGTTTCATTTCTGATGACACCGTCTCGGTTCATCTTAGCTTTTTAAGGCTTCGCTTAGACTCTTACATCTAACAGTATAACTATATATATATATATATATATATAAATATATATATATATATATATATATATATATATATATATATGGGCATGTTCAGATAAGAACGGTAATCGAGGTCCCATGACCATTTTTTGTCTTTCATTATATTTTTATATGTGATGGGTAAATGTGTCCACACAAAGGAATGAACCTTAGTTTTGCTAGGAACTTCGCAGTTTTCTCGGAAAAAAATCGTATGTCACAAGAGGTGGAGAATGTCGTTTTTGCCACTTCTCAAAGTTGCAAGTTTGGAGCATCACTGCATGCACAATAAATTGTTTCCGCGCATAAGTATTTTTTCAGTACTTTATTACAACTTTTACTATACGAAGAAATAAAAAAAAACATTTTCTTGCTGTGTCAATCTTCTGAGTAAAATATCGCAAACTTCGCTTCCGGAGCTGTGCGGTGCCAAAAAGGCACTTTTGAGGGCAACCTTACGGCAAGATGCGTAAAGCTCTCCCGACTGAATCTTTTTCTCTGTATTTTCCAGCTACTTTTAATCACTTCAGGCAAGTTTTGTAGCTCTACACTTGACCTATATTTTTCAATATGGCCTCAAAATTGGCAGAAGTTCAAAAACGTCAAAAAAGTGACAACTTTGACTTGAATTTAAAAAAAAAACACCTTCATCGATATTTATTAAAATTTGCCCTAATAATACTCAATACTTCATAATTTTAAGGCATTAAAAAGTATTGCATTATAGTGTTTTAAAGTATGAAAATAAATACAAAACGGACTTTACGATTTTCAATCCCTACAACTGCTCAGTATTCCCTCTTAGGATGCGCAATCGTCAGAAGCTGGTTTTTTGTATTGGTATTTTGTAAGTAAATTTTTAAACGCTACAGTTGCTGAGTTCATAAGTGTAATTCGTAAGCATATTTTTTTATTATAATCAAAGATCTAAAGCTCCCATTCGCTTTCGTACTGTTCTAACGGTGGGACCTAAATTACTGTAAGCATATTTCAGCACGTTATTTTGGAGTGACGCGTGTGTAGGGGTAGTTTATGCAAACAATTAATGCACCCGTCGCACTCTCAAGGTGACATAAACTGCAACCACCGCTCCAGGGATGAACCGCGCTTGGCAGCCGCTCCTATAGCTATATAATGCCCTGCGCGACCCTGAAATTCAAAGCATCATGTGTGCATACCGTGTGCATACTGTGCGCATACCGACTTCAACTGCTGCCGTTAATTTCTTGTTACGATTTTCTGAATTGCAATCTGCATATAAAGCGGCATCCCATTTGTAAATTGCGTTCCTATTAAAGCTCTCCTGATTAAAAATCTTGCAGATAAATTGTTCCTCTCAGAGGACGACGTTCTGCCTCCTGACATTGCCCTGTAGAACCTTTGAACACAGAGCTAAACAGATGCAGGTACGGAAACGTCGGCTTCAGAAACACATTAATATAAATTTTTATATATAAATATTTTTCTAAGAACCGACAAATGATCTAATATTTTTAAAGAATCGATTACATACCAATGTACCTTACGATGATAAATTAGAGAATACAAAAAAAAACAACGTTTGACCGCCAGCAGCCCGTTCATCAGGTGAAATAGCGAATTTATTCCCATTTTGACGCATTAAGAACGCCGCTACCAAGCGAGTAGAAGCTGTACAAACATTCAGGATGGTTCGCATATTGTGGTAAATGAAATGTAACCACGTTCAGTGAGTGCTAAATCAACTTTCTGACAGTTACTATTTCTAAGAGGCAGTAATAAGCAATTCTAGGTAACAAAAACATGAACTCAGTTTTGTATTTATTTTTATCCTTTAAAACAAAATAAATGCAGCACTTTTTTGGTGCCTTAAAATTGTCGAAGTATTGTGTATTATCAGGGCAAACTTTATTAAAATTCGATGATGATGTTTTTTTTTTTAAATTCAACTCAAAGTTGTCACTTTTTTGACGTCTTTGAACTCCTGCCAATTTTGAGGCCATATTGAAAAATATAGGTCAACCGTAGAGCTACTAAACTTCCCTGAAGTGATTAAAATGTAGCTGAAAAATACAGAGAAAAAGATTCAGTCGGGAGATCTTTACGCATCTTGCCCTAAGGCTGCCCTGAAAAGTGCCTTTTTGGCACCGCACAGCTCCGGAAGCGAAGTTTGC
>JARKHS020034814.1:0-44085 GCA_030143305.2 Amblyomma americanum
CGCTTAAAGTGACGTCGCTGTTGCTAGGAAACGGCACAAAACGTTAGAGATCACTGCGGCTACCCGCATTGGAGGAACGCGAAAGCACTGACGCTTCCGCGACACTCGTCGCCCCTCCGAGTCCATTGACGTTTGCTTCTGATTAATTAATAATCTATGTCAATTAAACTTTTTGTTCAATTAATTATGACTCATCAGACACATTTCATCCATTTCAAACTTTATTTTAACTTTTGCCTATTTTCCCGCTATTTTGCCGTCCACGGCTTTTTCCCGACCACTCACTAATCGACGTCCGCGGTATTTCGACGTTTTTTGATATTATTGGCTCTAATTAACTACTCATCCTTTTGACATCAAAATTTTGGGGGATCATCCTCGCATCGTCCTCTATCGATAACAACCATTCATTTGATGCTGCCTCTTCTGAGAACGTCACAATCGCTGCGAACACGACCCCGTCGACATAGCCTAGAAATGCTTTCGCATTAATAACGAACGTTACGCACGGTGGTGACAAGATTCTTGGTCGGTGTTGGTAAGCGTACGAGTGGGTTTGCACTAATCCCCGAATATAAATCCAATGATCTCTGAGGCTGACAAGCGCGCATGAAAGTTACGCGTTTGGATACTTACGTATAGACCAACACCGATCTGCGACAAAAGCAAGATGCGGTAGCGCCACTGTCGCTGGCTGGGACGACTGGGGGTGAAAAGTAGGGTTAACAACCATAAGAAAACGCGTAAGCAAAATTTTTCAAAGCATTTTTCAGTCCAAGGCCGTGGCAAGAGCGCAATAGGTAGCTTCAACTGCCGGCCACCTGGAGCAGCTGCGGAAGACAGCCATGAAGAATGCCAAACAGACGAGAATAAAATTTTCATTCATTCAGTCTGATTACAAAGTGAGCCTATGATGGATTACGTTCATGAATAATAAGCAAGTGCATCCTAGAACATATTGTGAGAATAGGGAAAATTATTTCAAAGACGGGGTACTTTTAAAACACCGCGATACGTGCCCGAGGGAGTCACTTCCGGCTGAGGGTACGGAATACGACCCATAGAACACACATGTAAGCAAAACCTAAAAAAAAATACTTTTATCGTTCCGCAGACTACCCACGGAGGCGGCCACGCGTTATCAATTGGCAAGTGCATTGAAAACTGCGACAAAGTATGCTACGCGATTTCGAAGCTATCGCTTTAAAATGCCACGATGAATGCACGGACATACCCCCAAAAGGGGTTCTGTCAGTTAGGTGTTCCCCCGAATCGCGCATACTTCTCGTGTAATCAGACACGCTGCATCGTGCGCTACGTTTACTCGCAAATACTGCTGCTCAAATCAGAATTCAACAATAAATACATCGCCTTCAAAATGATGTTTCATACTATCACAATATGTTGTAGGATCAAATTATTCTCTGCGAAGGGGAATCACAGGTGCACTGCGAAATCAGAAAACTGGTTTCAGAACGTTTGCTTCCATGTATTGTTAAGGGCGCTAACCCTAATTTTCACTCCCAATCGGCTGCGGCGTCCGCGAGCGCCCCTATGTTTGTAAACACGCTGTTGGTTCATCAAGTTTTGTTTTGGAACTGTTAGAGCACTTTTTTCACACGAAGACGACGTTAAAAAGACAATCGAATGTTGGAAGCCAAGCAAAATCAATACTTGTCGACGCAACAGGCAGCCAGCTCAGTTTCGGTATGTTTTGGTGCTTCGCTGCCATGCGCTTCGCGTGTCCACGTAGTTTCGTTTTTGACGCTCCTCGATTTACATGTGGTGCGGAGCAGCGGATGTACTCCGAGGAAAACACCTATGGCTAGCTAATGCTGCACGAGCTTCCACGTTAGCAAGCGCACCGCTTGGCGTGTTCGCTACGTCAACGTACTTTTTAGGTGGTGGGCTGCGGGACGCATTTCCGTGGTGCCCTGCAAAGCAGGTCAAATAAAAGTACTGACCCAGGAGATGACATGCGTGCTCCATTCACACTAAAAATATCTGAGTAGCGAAACAACGAAGAAATAAATTGTTTTCCGCGAATCCACATCCCGAAACCTTTTTCTCCGAGCGGCCTTCGCAAACATACGCGGTGCAAAACGGACGGAGACACGCCGACGTCGACATCCAAGAGCAGAGCGCCAGAAGCTGCGGCGATGGCCGGGTGGTCGCAGTGGGAAGCGAAGCAGACCAGTTTGCGCCGCCGCCGGCTCGAATCCCGCTCGGGGCTGAAGATAGTTGTCTGCTGGAGGATACCATACCGACGGAAAGTTTACGAATATTTTTGAGACATTCAGCTTCACGTTCGGTCTCAGGCTTGAGCTATGTTGGTCTTAATTTGCCGAGAATGGGAGTCAAAAATATTTCATGCTTAATTTTACAGAGCAGGCTCGTCGCGATATCCGTGAAAAAAATTCAGTGCTGTGCTTGCAGCAGACCAGCACAGGAACGGATGCAGTTCACGAACTTGTCCCTGCATTCCCCTGTACCTTCTCTCAACCGCTTCTCGTGAGCTTCCACTCGAGGTGCCACAAAAGGAGCAGAGCGACATGGCTGTCACAGCACCTATGTAGTCTCAAGCAGTGATATCAAATATTGCAGTGCACAATACAATACACGCAAGCGCAGGACATCGAGACTCGAGAATTAGTAGCGGCACAAACCAATAGCTCACCCTTCGAAAATATTTTTCTACTTTGCCACTAGAGGACAGCCCCATGAGCAATGCCGTCGGTAAGAAAGCACTCACCTTTTTCCTCTCATGTGCTCCACCTCACAATTTAGTTCGCTATGGCTATTGGGGCTTAACGTCCCAAAGCGACTAAGGCTATGAGGGACGCCGTACTGAAGGCCTGCGAAAATTTCGACCATCTAGGTTTTTTTAACATGCACTGACAACGGACAGTACACGGGCCTCTAGCATTTCGCCTCCATCGAAATTCGAACGCCGCAGCCGGGATCGAACCCGCGTCTTTCGGGTCAGCAGCCGAGCGCCGTAACCACTGAACCACCGCGGCGGTCCCAGTATAGTGAATAGTGGCCAGCACTGAAGCGAAAGGTTCGACGCGATTTCGACAGGACATGTACGCCGGTGCAGTGCAGGAACATGGATGAAATCGACGGATTCTTCTGCAAGAATACTTTATTCACGCTCAGTACATCCGCAAAGGCAAAAAGTTTCACGCGCGCTTTTCTTTAGTAATAGCTTAGTGGCTTTCCTGAGCTCAAGCAGCGTGGAAAAAGGCACGAACTCCATGCACGAGCCAAAGCAGCTGCTCTATAGAATCCTTGGCAGAAAAGAAAACGACTAGGCGAGAGGAGCCCACAAACACGGCAGCACAAACGCTGGCTGCTGGGCGCGGCTTTCACCATCGCAGCAAACCTGAAAAATGTAAAAGGAGATTCAAAATCAGTCAGCAGCCACGACAACGTCAGAAGACAATGGGATATATGCCGAGGGCTACCACGGGAGGCCCCAACACAAAGCAACACTCGGAAGAGCGTATACAGCGTTCGCCGATGTACTGCTTCACATGAAAGAAACAAAGAAAGAGAGAGAAAGAAAACAAACAAACAAATAAAAACTATGAATGGCAGTATAGTTTTTTTTTTTCACGGATGATCCTGTCTGATGGCCGGAAGTTGTCCAGTAATCAGAATAATATATCTTGACTGCGGCCGGTATAGAGCGGTACTTCAAAATGAAGTTGTTGTGGGACACACTTACGACAACCTGAAGTTGACCTGTATCAATCGGGTACCCAGTTCCTATCACAAAGTGACCGCTCTCACCAAAAACGGAGATTCTGTAAGCTAGAAAACACACACACACACACACACACACAAAAACGAAACACAGCTTTCGCAAGTTAGATGCAGGCCTGCGTCGATACCGATTCGACGCGCCGATCTCAGAGGCTATGCAACACCGCTGTTCCGTACAAAACGGTGGCAACCCATTGTTTCGGTAAAGGACGTCACCAGTCCGAACAGACTAGCGGGAAGATTCTTAAACCGACTTTTGTTAGCCATAAATGCTTATCTTGCTGCCGGAGAAAACATAGCCAGAAGGAGCCAGGGCACTGAGAACAATAACTGGATGGCGTTCTCGTCAGCGTTCCTTTTGTACCCCTCTGAGCATTCATGCCTCGGCAATAAAACATTCCCTGTGCGAGAAGTAATTAAACACGGAGGTAACGACGTTGCTGGAATAAAATTACTATCACTAAGCTGCTTTTCACAATAACATCTGAACAAATAACTGCTTTTAAAAGGTGCTCTAAAACACCCTTCTGAGGAGGAGTGTACATAAAATCGCTCAAGCACTACAACATTCCCGCGCAATCGCGCGCGAAAGTTGGCGAGTCTTTTCAGGCGACTTTTTCATGCTCGCGCCCTCCGTCGCGCACCCGTGCGTCATTCTGTTCACAGGTGGTTAGATCCTTTCGGGAGCCACGCAGCTACCACGGCCAGTGAGCAGCGTCGCTCCGGCGGCGGCACACCACAACGAAAACATTTTGCGAGAGCGAACGGCGAGGAAACGGAAGTAAACGAACCCTGGGCCTTCAGTGCGGCAACCTGGTAAGCCTGCACCTGCACAGCGACGATGCAGCCAGGGCGAGGTCACCGCATCTTCGGCAACTCGTGCACTCACTGTGCGGACCAACCGCGCACCTGGCGTATGCGAGGCACGTCATGAGCTCGTATATAGCTCCCGAATATTTTCCGACAACGCAGCGCCTCTTTAAAAGCGAACCGAGACCTCCGCAGAAGGGGAGCGCTTCTAGAAGCTCCACTTCTTGCGTTACGGGTCTCAAGCGTTATGCGTTATGACGCAAATCGCAACCCAGCGGTTGCCATGGTATCCGTGGTGGTACTCTGAACTAAACTATGACAATCGATCCCGTATATATATCCCTGCCTGGCAGGCGTCAAAGTCGGCCACTTAGACCCGACATTCGTGTAAAATTTGTGGGCCAACCGTCTGCCGCAGAGTGTTCCGGATGGCGTCACACGATTCAGCGTTTCGTGCAGCATGAACTTGGTAGTTAAGTTAGAGCTTAGCTCGCGGCAGGGATTCGAACCGGCAACCTATGTTAGGTGTGTTTACGCTCGATATTCGGTCGCTGCCTCAGCGACGGCTCATTTTTTGGATTTCGCCTGCATGCAAATCCGCGACCGCCACGGCTGATATCGATCCCGTCATGTGGTGCTCCGTACCAGCCACTGAACCGCCGCAGGCATAGCTGCTTTTAGCCTGCGTCGAGGAGTCTCCATAAGTGAAGGCCGATATTTACAAGCTGTTGATACAGCTGTGTATTGCTTGGACAGCAAGGTATTCAAAATGATCCTCTTACCTTTTAAATGCACTAAAAGGTACGCCGCCTTTCCTAATGCATTAACCAATTTCTAAGAAAACGCACGAGTAATAGCGCGCTCCCATAGCCTGTAAAATTAATTTCGCCACGCATCAACGCACCTGTGGGTGGAACAAGCAAAGAGTAAGCACAATGCGTAGCCAACGAACTACTATACGCCACAGCTGGGGAAACAACTGAAGCACTCTCCTGCGCAGCATTTGAGCAGGCACATCGCCCCTCGGCACAGAGCATAATCACTCGCCTCGAATAAGCCAAAACCGTCTCTCGCACAATGAAGATCAAAGGCGGAGGCAGACGCGTCAGAAAAGAAGGTATACGAGAAAAGGAAAGACAGGCGAGCAGCGGTCCCGCCCCCACTCGCACGTGTACCGAACAAGGCTCGCGGGCCCCCGTTCACCCCCAGCATGTTGAAGCGTCAGCGATTAGCTAACGGGCCGGCGGCGCATTCCGCCAAAAACGCCACGTGCCCGGGCGGAAAAGATAGCCCCCCCCCCCCCCCCCTTTTTTTTTTCTCGGGATGATCAGGCCGAGTCACGACCCTGTCGGTAACAGCCAAGGCGCACGCTCGCTCGGCCGCGCCGCAATCTTGCCCGGGGGCCATCACGACTTTTTTGGCGCGCGCTGCTCATCCGGAACTGGACGCGTGCCGGCCACGTGCGACGAGACGCAGCCGCCACCTTCGCGGACGGGTGTGTTGTTCGAAGGTAGGGCACGGCTCGCATACCGGAAGTGACGCCTGTTTGCCCCGTAATTCATCCTCCTTCACCCCCCCCACTCCCTTTCTTTTCGCCTTTCGTGTAGGCCGCTTGCTGTAGCGAGGAGCTAGAATCTCTGCACGCGCTCTAAGTGCGCACCCAGTAGTGGTAACACGAAGAAACTTTACCTTTAAAGAGCAACTCCGGAGGCCTTTCGACATTCACATTTTGTAATGAAACTTTCACCCTGCTTTACTACGTTTTCCTCTGCGTCCTCATCTTTTCCACCAAGTTTGGGAGCTACACGGCAATTTAATTACTGCGCAAACCGATTTTGTTTGTCATTTTCGTGGCCTCTGTTCAGGCGATTCATGCGGGCAACGCTGCATTTGCGACGTCACAAACAGTAATCGTACGTTATTACCCCACTCCTAGCGTGAGCAACAAACTATAAGGCTTGTTTTAGGTCGTACTACGCATTTTATGAAATCAGCCGCCATTTCCAGTCTCTGTTTCAGCCATTCAAAGCGCGTACGAGTGTTTTTTCGAATACTGTATCTGACGCCATCGTTACGTCAAACAGAGGATCCTCTCTGGCAACGAACCGAGTATCGGTTTCGGTTTGCTGTTTTTGCTCTTTCAAAATATTTCTCCTCGCTATTTTTGAAGAACGGTTTGTCCTGCCAGTGTCACCGCGCCCCAAGGAATGTGGACGCGATCGACACCTCCAAATGCTGGAGAACCACCGGAGTTGTCCTCTGACGCGATGCAGTCGGGTTCTGAAAGTGCGTCACGCGGAAATGGGGGGCGAAGCCTGAGCGTGTTTTGAGGTGCACGCAGCGGGTATTGGGCAGATATCATGTACACAGTATATCTGGCAGCAGAGAGCGATTAAATATCAACAGGTATGCGAACTCCGGCATAAGGAGACAAGACAAAAACAGCGGGCTGTACCTCCCGCTGGACACCCGGCATTCAGAAAGGGAGCCATTTATGTAACTGCACAACACACAAGAAAAGCCGTGCGTCCAGTTTCCGCGTTTCAAGCCGACGGCTGGCCTCAAGCATGAAAGCCCGCGCATCAGACTATACGCAGAAAGCGAAACGTGCGCAAAGAAACGCGAGCAAGACACGAAAGCGCGACACAATGGCGCACGACGACGAGCAGGTGACGACAACAGGGCCGCGGCGATGACAAACAGGGCAACACGACATCGCCGGCAGACGCGTCGCCTTTTACCAGGGGCCTCGCCCAATGCGCGCAGATGGGGAAGCCCGGTGTGTCCAGCGTCTGGCGCCGCCGAGTGACCCAGATTTGCGACCAGGCGTGCAATATGGCCCCGCAGCGATGACGAGACACCGGCCGGCCACGCTGCCGGCAACGCGCCCCAGCCCGACCGGTGCACGGGCCGCCCACAAAACTACACGCAGAGAAACGGCTTTTAAGCAAAGCACGGAAAGGTGGCGCCAACATCGAAGAGATGCCTTTGCAGGACGACGTTCTCCGCCGGACGACAAGCGAACTGCGGCACATTAGCACATACACAGGCGCTCACGCACACACGCACGCGCACACACACAGAGAAAAAAGGGAAAGCCTCGCGCTAGACGCTGCACAAAGGGGAAGACGGGAGTAGGGGGAAAGCAAAAAGGGAAAGTAAAGAGCTTCTGCCCTTTCTCCCAGCCGCGCCGCCCACCCATTGTTGAGGCCGGTCGGGAAAGAAAGAGGGAGAGAGAATCCGCATGGCCGAACCGGCCCGTGTGGACACAATGGAAAAACCTGGGTTGGGCCGTTCGACGGATGAGTTCCGGGTTCCAGACAGCGAGCGCAGAACGCGCGTTTAGAGAGACAGAGGGAGGGGGAAGAGAGAATAAAAGGGAAGTGTTGCGCCGAAATTCCTGCCACACAGTCAATCCTCGCTCTCCCCTTCGCCTTATCCCTACTTACCGGGACATCTTTTTAGGCCTGTTCCTTTCGCGGCGGCTGAAGACCGGTGGACCGAGACCGCCGGACATTCGGCCGCGGCGCACGAGAAAAGAAGTGGTCACCGGATAGAGGCGACGTTGCCGTGTCTTTGCAAGCAGCCACGGCGGTTGCATATCCCGCACAGTGAAAGGGTTCCGCCGGCAATGTGCCTCACGCAGTCGTTCGAATCCCCTCCCCGCTCTTCCCGGCCCGTAGAGGGCGCTTTTGTTTCCGTTGCAGCGAGCGGCACGCGGAAGAAGAATCCCGCACGGGGGCATTCCAACGGCAGGGCGTGTCCCCGCCGCCGAACGAACGAGAACGGCCCTTGAGAACAGGCGACAGTAAAGAGGTACGCGCGCAGCAATGACATTTACAAAATGCCTCAGGCGACCACTGCTCAAGCCTTTCGCGAGCCGTTTCGCAAAGAGAAAAAAACTATTGTCTCTGTTTCGAGTGACCAGCGAGCCAACCACCAGGTGCAGAGGCGGCGCCACTGTGGGAATGACGGCGGCCACTGGTATTATTTACGGATAGAATAAAGGATGGGGGAAAGCGAAAACTTTACGCGTCGTCAGTCGGTCCGAGCGAAGAACACACGCACACAGACGCACGAGGCCGAGGACACTGAATTGATTACCCTGCGCACCGCTTTGACTTGGACCACACAAGGAACGCGAGCAATCGTTCTGGCCCCGAAGCTCTGAAAAAGTACGCCCCGATGCGACCGTTTCGCTACAGCACGCTTGTAGACGCTGCGCCTACGGTAGGACACAAAGGTGCCCGCTGGGTCTAAAATTATACTGAAACCAGGTCGCAAATTGCAGCTCTCCATTCGCCCTTCACAGATACATTTCGAACATAGGCGTGCTTCAATCGTAACGAAAGTTGTTGCAAGTTAAGCACCCCTTCGTAACGATCGACGTGAAGCAGCAGCGCAACGGCACACGACCCAGGAAGAGCACCACAGCGCTGTTTGATGTCGCTGTTTCTTCTCTTCCCTCTGCTCTCTCCACCACACAAAACCAACTCGCCCAACAGTTCGTGCTTTCAAAACCCTTCTTCGCAAGCAATCGCGGTACCGAATTATGTCTTACGTAAGCCCGAACATGGCACAATACAGCCACAGTAGTGCAATGCTACGCGCATGCTACACCGTCCTTGCACCTATATAACACTGTCACGTGGCCGTACTAATATTAGCTGGGAGCCTAGAAGCGTGTGACCGCGACACTTCGAGGGCGATCACTTCGCGTCTACCGAGGAAACGAATTTGCCTCGCGTTGAGGACAGGACTCGTTCATCGCCGCCATCGCTCTGCCTTATCATTCTTCATTTGCCTCGCGTGGCAAACAAAGAATGACAGGGCAGCGCAATGGCGGCGATAAACAAAGCCGTTAAAAAATTGCAGTCACGACGACAGCAGGGCACGGTCGCTTTTCGCCGCGCACGTACGAGCTAAGGCAGCGGCAGCGCTTAGCCGTCAGTCTTGGCCAGGGCCACCACGCTGAAATTCAAGTTCTCCGGGTCGCGGGCCATGTAGTCCTTGCACACCTGGCTGGCGTCCTGCAAATACGGAGGGGAGAGAGAGAGAGAAAGGAGCGGTGAGATCAACGCAACAGAGCAAGCGAAACTGAGAACACGCCGCAACATCACACGGTGGGCTTGAAGATCTCAAGACTTCGCCCTCTTCAAACATTCCCCCGCAAACCGAACACCGATACTTAGTTTTTCTTTCAATAACCACTTCTGTGCGCATGGAAGCAGCTGGTGCCGAATATGGAAAACACACACGAAAGAATTACGGACCTACATGGAACATGGAGATACAGGCCGGTGGCGTCACTGAGAGATTTCAATGACGTCACCTTCGGGATGACCTGATTATCAGTCATTTAACCCGAAAAGAATGTGCAATCAGTGGTCATGAGATCGGAGTGCACTTCTTTTTAAAGTCACATCTTCGCTGCAAAACGAGCGAACACCTGCCAATTTTTTTTCGCGTCGCGCAATTAATAAAACGACTGAAGTTTCAGCAGTAACCAAACAGTTCGCTTTTCGAAACGAACGCTCCCGTCAAACTGACCGCACGTCCACCCACAGGCGAAAAGCAAAAAGACATTAAATTCCGACAAAGCTCACCCCTGCTCTGAGCGCGAACCAGAGCAACGGAAAAATTCTAGTCAGGTACGAAGAGCACACAACGGACAAAGGCAGCGCCTACAGTGTCATTATTACTGCGCTGTCGTTAGCATACACGGTGCGGCACAGGCTATCTTGACAAATTACCGAAAAAATGAGCTCCTTCCTGGTATCTCTGCCTCCACATTGCTGTCAAACGAATATCTAGCGCGCACAGACAGCTCCTAAGTCTTGACACGAGAGGACACTGATCAGCTGTTGAGTCGCAAAAGGTGCGCACAGTGCTCTCTCTCGCGATGTTGTCATTAAGAATATAAGCGACAAGCGTCTTCCTTGTTCCCAATCGATTCGCTTTTGTCCCATCTGTATTTCTGTTCGTACGCGATGCAGTCTAATTAGAGAACGTGCAGCGCTGATAAGTAAACCACAAACCCCAAATACCATGGCCGAGTTGGAAGAAAACATGTAGAAGGGGAAAAAAAAGTATCAGGACTGTCAAGAAAAAGCCATGATTGGTTTGGTTTATGGGATTGAACGTGCCAAAGCGATTGAGGCTACGAGGGAGGCCGTAATTGAGGGGCTCTGGAATAGTTTCGACCACCTGGGGATCTCTAACGCGCACTGACATCGCACAGAACACGAGCCTCTATATAGCATTCCGCCTCCATCGAAATGCGACCGCCGCGGACGGGATCGAACCCGCGTCCTTCGGGTCAGCAGCCGAGCACCATAACCACTGAGCCACCGCGGCGGCAGAAGCCATGATTCCGTATGCCGCATTCCTTCGAAGAGCGTAAATAAGCGGATACGCGTAAAAAAAAATAGAAGCACGAACAGAAACACAGACGTCTGACTCGACTCCACGCAGGGACCGCAGAACCACAGGCGCCATGCGCGAAAGCAGTAAAGACCAAACACTTTAGTTGCCGCATGTGGCGTACTACCTGCCTTTGTGGCGCGTAGAAAAACAAGAGACCGAAAGGCTCTCAAGGAGCAACGAAATCACGCGGGCGGGATATGAAATCTACGCTGCGCGAGCGATCATTCTGCATGCACTTACAGCGGTAGCACGCAGTGGAGGGGAGAGAGAAGTGGAGGCGGACAACACAAAAAGTAAGCGGGAGGAAAGGCGCTGAGGTCAACGAGCCTCGCGCATAGTACATACTCCCCCGTCTCGCAGCGGAGGCTATCAATTTCAAACTTCCATCCGAGTCCGGCTGACAAATTTTTAATTACCGCGACTGCCCAAAAAGGGAAGCGAGCCGGACAAAAACCGCAATGACGGCAGCGACGACGCGACCCCGCATCGCACCGCCTCCTCTGCCGCGCAGCGACCGCAAGTCGAGAGACGCGCCGCGACGAGAGGTCCGGCTGCGCTCGGTGTCATCAGTCAGGGAGCCTCGCGGCAAATTACTGCGCCGCGCCCGCGACAGCCACGCGGGACCCAGCGGAGGAGGAGGCGAGCAGCGCAGCGCCCAAAAATGCGCGCAAGCAGTGAAGAGAGAGAGAGAGAGCACTTTTCCGGTCCGCGCTCGCAATTTCGCAGCAAGTGGGCAAAGCCTGCCTGCAGAAGCAGCGGCAAATCGAACCGCCACTAGCATAGCGAGGCTTCTGTTGCGTACAGAGGGGCAGAAGCAAGCGCGGCGCATGCTGTACAGCAACATCGCACAGAAGCCGCTGATGCTGCTGCTGCATACAGAAGGCGCAGCAGGTGCCTTTGCATCCGGGTGCGTGCCGCGCATGCGCAATTACGAGCCGCCGATGAAGCTCCTCCCGGCCTTGCCTAATGCTCCCCCCGTTCTCATCTTTGTGCTGGTGCATTTATTCGGGCAAGATGCCTTTTGCCGTCCGGACAGCAACAACGGCGTCCGGGCGAATATGGAGTGCGCATGCCCGCGCACCGCTTACGTATCGCCCGGCTTGGCCTTCCCTTCCCTTCGTTCGCTCTTTCTTTCTTTCGTTTCAGAGCAGCACATGCAGGAGCACGCCGACCATGCTCCCTCCTCCTCGCGGACGCTCCACGGCCACGTACGCACGCGCTCGCCGAATGCGGGGTCCCAGAGTCAAAGCAATTATTTAAATGTCGTCAGGGATGATTGCTCCTCGGAGGAGGGAAGAAAGATGGCGCTCGACGAGTCAAGTCCCCGCGCTTCTCTCGCGGCTGCACAACGCTGCGAGCACTTGGCCGATGCGTAGCTTCGCGACGACGCGAGAACGCCAGAGTGCAGGGAAGCCTAGGAAAATGCCCCGGCCCCCTCGAAAAGTTTGCCAAGGAAACAAAAATGAGCGCTCCCAGGTTTCCTCAAAATAATCGCCGAGCAAATAACGCCAGCCCGAGGCGAAACTGGGCAGCATAGAGCTCCTCTCGCGGTGCTGCGACCGGGGACCAAAGAACTCGATGCATATAGTATACCGACGTATACGAAAACGATCGAGCGCACCGTAATTAGAGAAAATGGAGACGTATGCTTAATTGCAGCCCGGCTCACGGCACGCTATACTGTGTGTCCATATAGTGTGCCGGTCCGTTCTGCACTAATTTAGCGGCTGATGGCACGAACTCCGAGGCGCGTAGGTGCCCACGAAACAAACACACGCTGCTCCACCGCTGTCCAGCTGTCAGGTGGTGCCCGGTCTGTGCCATGCAGCGCACCGCGCGCTAAGGAATGCGCACCCGCTTACCGCATAATCGATGACAGCCACGTAATAAGTTATGCACGGAGGCAACTGCACGCTAAGGGCGGATGTGACATATCACCCCCCTCTCTTTCTTTCGAGCTGGTTTTGTGGAGAGAAGCAAGCGAACCGTAATGCTTTCGCTTGTACGGATTCTCGCGGCGACGCAGCGGCAATCAGCTATAGACTGGGGCAAAATGTGCATCAGCGCAAACTCCTTTTCCCAATTTAAGGATTCTCTCCCCGCCACCTCTCATCCCTTGCCACATGGCGCGGTTCAGGCGTCCGCCCGGAGTGAGACAGTAACCGCGCCTGTCCTTTCTCCGTGACGCAACCCAACGACCAGACGAAACGCCAGTATACACCCGCGCGGTAACAGCATGCGCCTGCACGCAATGCAGCCCTCGCACATCCGCGGCAGCAGGAGGAGAGAGAGCCCAGGGGCCCCATTACATTTCATTACGCCGATACCAGGGGTATCCGCGCGGGGAAAGGGGAGCACTGCCATGGCACGGCACCGACGAGGAGGAAGGCGACCAGCTCTGCCCAGGGTGAAGAGAAGCGATCGCTGCCCTGTCCCCATCCTCCTCCTCCTCAAGCGGCATCATCGCCGTGCGCGTATAAAGCCCGCACTTGACACAGACAGCACCAGGAGCAGGCTGGATGGGCACATAACAACAACAAAAGCAAAAAAATTCACAAGCTCAAAACAGCCGCGTAAGCAGTATAGGAAGGAGATGACCAGAGAGAGAGAGAGCTTCATTCTTGGCCGGAGGAGGGAGTTAGTCGTCGGTGCCCTATGCGTTGACCCTGGGCGGGAGGAGCAGCGGCGGCGGTGGAGGTGCCCGAGGCGATTCCTGGGCCGTTTTGATACGCTCGCCGAAAATGCCGCCGGACGCTTCGTCTATCCCTGCCTTCATTATAAATACAGCGGCACTTATTGGCCGTCCTAGCACGGCAGGCAGGAGGCAGCCTCGCCCCCAGGGGGACGAGACGAGCTGCTGCTCCTGCTGCAGCGGCTACCATACACTGCGAGACCCGTAGCAGGCTGAGAGCTGCTGCTGCTGCTGCCAGATCCGGTTCAGATGACTACTCCCCCTCCCCCGTCTTTCTCCTTTCCGCCTTCCAGAAACAACGCCGTCTGATCTCCCGGTTTCCTACCCTCGCGTGTTTTGTTTGCCGGCTGTACAATAAGGCCGCGTACCAAGTAGCCACGTCGTTATGTTTTCGGACTTTGCCGACCTCCGTTCCGGAGTACTACAGGCCTTTAATGGTCGCGTGCATGCTTGTCCAAGAACTATGCAGTGCCTAATAAGTTTTATTTCTCTTTACCGGGAAAGAATGGAAGTAGATGTACAGTATTTCAGTGGAAAACATCCTGGACCTGGTCTGCCACACTGCACACCAAGAGAACGTAGTCTCAGACAAAGCGGATTAATGAACCCCGTGAAACCACTAGCAGCGCGGCATCATCGCAGCTTCATGTCCATAGGTAATCAGCCGTCCCCCATTTCTCTCCAATTCACTGGCCCAAGTCGTGGCATCAATCAATAGATCTGCACCACAGTCCCTAAACGAAATCAAGGTTAGCCGCAAGTGTCGACCCAGACAAACCCCGCCAGTGCCACGCACCCAACAAACAAAGGTTTTGTTCTGGTGTTTGAACAGCAACGGCCTAGCTAGAGCGCTTGATCGCTTGCTCTAGCGAGAGCGGCCTAGCTAGAGCAGTATTTCCTGGGAACCCGATAAATACTCACACCATCCGAAGTTGTGCATGATCTCAAACTGAAATGCGAAAACTTTGTGCAAAATATGTGCATTACTACCCTTATCCGATCCCTGCACCCCACAATGTTGCTAAGAGAATTTGTTCCGAAGCTCGCAAAAAAAAAAAAAAAACTCATGCTTGCGCTCAGGCTGCCAGAGCTCACTAAACGAAACAATCCAGAACGTCGAAGGCATGCAACAGCTCATTTCAGTCCGACACTTTCAGATTCCTTCGTTGCCTATACACAGTTGCCGCCGCGGTGGCTCAGTGGTTATGGCGCTTGGCTGACGAGCCGAAAGACGCGGATTCGATCCCGGCCGCGGCGGTCGCATTTCGACGGAGGCGAAATTCTAGAGGCCCGTGCACTGTGCGATGTCAGTGCACGTTAAGAATAAGAACCCCTGGTGGTCTAAATTATCCGGAGCAATCCACTACAGTGTCTCTCATAGCGCGAGTCGCTTTGGGACGTTACACCGCATAAAGCACCGCATGTCTGCGAACAAACGAGGTGGCGCTGCAGTCGCTAGCAGGCTCACGGTAGGCAAAAGGTCAGGGAGCGGCATGGCGGAGAGGCCCCGAGTGCGGGTTTTTAGGGAGACTTGCAAGCATGTTTTTAGCTTCTTCGAATCACAGGAATGATCGGTGCCTTGAACTGAGTAATTTCGCTCGAAGTGCACGGGCCCGCGTTGACAACGTAAGGCTTGTTCCGGGAATTGGTGGTAAATAAAGCATTGCAGCCGTTGATTTCTACGCTAGGTATTGAATACATTAACTAGACTGCGACACACTGCACTAGCCAGCGTGGTAATACCTAACTAAAATTGTTAAGAGAAACACTGGCATCGTCTGGGCTGAGCAGATGCGCACTCGCCGTCTGCAGACACACCTGCAGCGCAGTACGTTGCCAGCGAAGGCTGCACGTAATCATCTTCAACCCCTGATGTTTCGCCACAGTGTTTTACCCGACAAAATTTGTGTTAGTTTACCCCCTCGCGCGCCAACTGCGCGGGTGCACGCCGGCAGACGTGCTCGCAGTTCCTTTCGCGAGCTTTGCGATACCGGTTGCCCGGAACTGTCACGTGATGGCGAAAATGAAGACAAAAGCAGGCTGCAATTCAGGCAATGCTTGCCCTCGTCTTTTTACTTGGAACCAGGTTCGCGAACACGCGCACATAAATACCGCCGAATGCAGAAGATAGGACAGCCGTCGCCGTAGCTCGGTTGGTAGAGCACCGGATGAGAAATTCAGAGGTCGTGGGTTCGGATCCCACCGGCGGCATGTGTTTTCTCCTGCTTTGTAATCAATGATCTTTAAAAATTACGCTACTGATCTGCCATTGATGCACATAACACATTAAAAAAAAACATCCCCTATGCTCCTTGATTTCGGTGACTGTTAGGTTCCGTCACGTTCCATCATGACTGTTACGTCCCCTCAGGCTTTCCTTGTTCCACGAGTATAAGTCATGTGCAAGGTGCGCACGTCCGATACGAAGGCGGCATAAGACAGCTTCATTAAAGCGGTCTTGGTGTTGATACTACTTTCATTCGTCTAGGATTGGCTTTAGCAGGAGCAGTTTATTATTGATTTCATTATCTCATGTGGCCTGCCATTCATTTTAATGTCAAAGCCTCGGTAGCTCCATTAGGCGAATTCCGTCGGCGACCGTCGCTGTTGCCGAGCCCGTGAGATGCTCCCAAAAAGATGGCGTCGCAGTAGCCGTAGTGTGGCCACGGAAACGGCGTGTGCGACGACAGATACGCCTGGAGCAGCCACCTCTGTTTCATTCTCCGAGATGAATACTCTTCTAGATGCTCCTGGATGAATTAGACGACGAAGACTTCGTTTCCACATGATTACGATACAGCGCACTTCTCAGGACACAAGTGCTCCTCACGGTCCAGGAAAAATAAAACAGGCAGAGGTGCAGCCTTTTAAGTAGAATGCGACTTATGCTTCGATGTCATTCGTGATTTCTCTGTTATACAAAGACTACGAATCTCTCACGATCGAATGCGCCAACATATTTCTAGTTATTTACAGCCACCTTCGGGTGTTATATCTGAGTTGTTACATTTCACTGGACGCCTGCTAGATTACTGTTCACAGACTGGTAAACTTCTCATTGACATGTGTGATTTTAATATCAACCTGCTTTCTTAGAACACACCTTGCAAGCGTTTCTGAATGTATTCCTCTCCTTTGGCTACGAAAATGTCAAGGGTGGCAAATGCAACTGCAACCCTGCTTGACTTGAGCTTCACGACGCAAAAGGTTGGTTTAGAACCGGGTGTTCTGATATCTGAAGTAAGTCATATATGCCGAACTTCGCGTTCTTCACACCTGAAAGCAAAAATACGCCGAGAACACAAACACGACGCGCGATTACAGTATAGAGCGAAAAACAAGGTCACGACTGCTGATTTTGAAACATTAGTCAGCAAAACGGACTGATCCAAGATATACAACTCGACGGATCCTGTTGAGGCGTTAACTGTTTTGCTGCCGTAATCACATAACTGCATTTCAAAGCTTTTCCCTTAAGGGAGAGTAAACGATGCAAGAAATGCAGGAAACCATGGGCTGACAACACACTTTTAAAACGAATCACGGAACGAGATAGACTTCTCGTTGATTCGATAAAGACAAGGCAACCAGAGTACTTTATCGAATTACAAAAGGTAAGGAACAAGTTAACTCAAAATATGAAGTTAGGACACGAGAGTTATGAGAATAAGTCCACTCATTCTCAATTATTTTAAAAGTTTGGAAAAAGTAAATCAACTACTTCCGCACAACGATTAAAGCTGTTTTTGAGGTCACTGATGAAGGCGTATCATACATATGAGCTTCATTGGCAGATATGTTTAATCACCATTGTTAAGGAGCGGAGCATCAGGCGCTTCGGACACCTTATTTATAGGTCGTGATTTCTTGAAGTGTGAGCAAGTCTCTCTCGCACCTACAGTTGAGGCTGAAAAAGGTAACTTATTGCTGAAGTTAAAGAATTCAGCAGCCTGTGGTGTCTATGGTATATAAGCAGAGCCTATAAAAACAGTCGTTGTGCACATTAGTAAACCTCCGTCATATATATGTAATCTGATGCTGGGTATTGGTGTTTTTTTTCCCCGAAGAATTAAAAACAGCAAAGGTATGGTAATCTTTAAAGGAGGTGACAGAAAGGACATTAACTACAGACCAATTTCAGTCCTACAATTTTTTTTTTCAAAATCAGTAGAACAAGTGATTAACGAATCGAAATTTTTGTGCTGAAAATAATTTAACAAGCTTAATACGGTTTTCGAAAACACATATCCACCGATACGGCGCTGCTGCACATTAAAGAAAGAATGGGAGGTAACATCGAGAGCAAGCTGTATACAAATGGAATATTTCTCGATCTAAAAAAAGAAAGGCGTTTGACTCCATTAAACATGGTATCTTGCTACAAAAGTCAAATGAGTAAGTGCTCTTAGCCTAGTAAAAAGCTATTTAGCTAACCAGTTACGGTACACAGACATTCGACATTCGAGATCCATATTAGGAGAAATCAAATTCGGTGTCCCACAAGGGTCCATTCTCGGTGCACTTCTTTTTCCTTTATACAAAAATGATACAAACGTACCACTAACACCGATACTGACGACACTAACGTACTTTTTTTTTTCTGGTGAAAACCTGTGCACTCTTCAGTGGGAGTGAGTGAGTGAGTGAAAACTTTATTGTCAGCTTTGAAGGGTGGGGTTATTGGGCTATTCTAGCTTATTGGGTTATTATTATCGCTCTCGTAATAACCGCATTGATGAAAGCATAGTGTTAAATACAATGATGCAGTCATCCAACGCTCCCCATGCCACACCTTTCTTTGTGCTGTTTGAAAAAAAAATATAAGCTGGTCAAATTATATCGACACCATGAAAAATAGCTTGGCGCGATCCGTTCGTGTTATTGATAAACTAAGAAATCTATTACCTCCTCGACTGAAAAAACAAAACAAAACAAATGTATTATAGGCAAGTGCATTCATGTCTTCAGTATTGTCTACCTGTTTGGGTAACCATTACGAAACGCATAATGCGAATAACTAAGAACTCACCCTGTAGAAGCCACGCTACTCCGCTTTTAAAGAACAATGTATAAACAAAAGAAAATTTTTTAACTAAACAACAGCCATTGCTGTCTCCCAAAAAATAAAGCTTATTGAAATTGATTTTAGAAAACACCTTCCGAAAGCATGCACAGGACTACAATACACGCTACACAACTTACAAGAGCAAGATACGCCCAAACTATGGTACGCAAAAGCAACAATTTTTATAGCTGATTTTTAAAATCACCATCCTACTGCCACCTCTATTGAAAGCGAATCATCGTCCATAGCAATCTTCAAACAAAAAAAAAAGAAAAGAAAAGGTGAACGTATATTTGTTGTCACCTTAGAAAAGACGATTTCGTAATCGCGTTCCGCTTTCAGTACCTGAGTGATATGCATCGCTTTTACCGACTGTTGCAGTGTACGTTATTCTATCCACGATTTTTTTTTTAACCATGCTAGGATGTTGTGTGTTTTGGGAAAGGGGACTGACATCCGTGCCGTTCTGTCAGCCTCTAAGACAGACCTTCTTTGTACCTTGCCTGGATAAGCGTGCGTGCGCGCGTTTGTTCGTTCACCTCATCGTTTATCCGTGTGTAGTAGCTGTTGCTTTATATTGTGTATAATCTCCCCTATTAATGGCTGTACTGCGTTTCTGGGGTGTGACGCTTTCGGCACGCTTAGTGAGTCAGTTTAGATTATACAGCTCTGATTGTTCTCTTGTAATATATTTCTAACTGCGGCAGACACAGCGTTCCATTCGGGAACAGAAATTAATGCGGTTTGCGGTAATCGTTGCCTCGTATAGCATAAAGGGCTGCGTGTGATTTGTCTGTGTAAAATCAAGTTCATTTCGGAATTTTTTTTTTTTTTTGCAGTATAAGGTATTCTTGTTGTGTTCCGCTGGGGTTTCGTTTTTGTGGAAGAGTGTCACAAATTGCACATAGTGGGGAGGTTACACCATGGGGGCAGGAGTTGTGCACTGCACCTGGTAGTATTTCCAGTAAATCCGATTCATGATATACATCTAGGGCAGTTCGCTTACGGGTAAAACCCAAATTTACCCAATTCCCGCACCCCGAACACAGTTTTTCAAAATCGGGCTAAACCCGATGTTTCCCCGAAAATGAGCCTTCCAGACGATGTTGATTTGCCAGTTCGCAAAGCTGAAGACACCGCAAAGAAAAATTTGCGGACATCTAGGACTTATTCCAGAGAGGTAATTACATGATTCGCCTATTTTCTGACGTCCGAAAACACTGGTACTACTATGTCTCAAAAAGCTTCTCTCTTTACCTGAAGAAAAGAACTAAGAATTAGTGACGGGCATCCCTGAAACACCTGGTATTGTATACCCGTGCTCTCACCGGAGTGTACGAGGGAACGATACACATGTAAAAGACAAGCCCTGTCGTACACTCAACGTTTGCGTGATAACACTAAGGTTTATGTGAGGCAGGAAAGTTAGCATCTTGTCAAAAGTTCCACCAAGAAATTTGTGTTCCGATTTTACGGGCAAATGGGTTTTCTTCATATAGAGAGTGGGATCTGTGTATTCCTCGCTTCAACGAGAATAATACAGCGACTGTATTACGAGGTGAAAATTTTAAACCATTTTTTTTTCAACCTAGCAAGACGATTCATTTATTGCAATCTGTATTTGCCTTTCGCAAACTGGTATACTCGAAGACGCACATGCAATTTGTAGGCCACCAATATAGGCTAAATACAAGGTAGATTTAAGCACTACTGTCGCTACTGGGCTCATTTTAAGGATAAATGCGTTCATTAACGTCCAATTTGTAGCTGCTGTAGAGCATCTGGAACAGAATTTTTAGGCAAGCTTTGTTCTGCTTTAACTGATAACTTCTGAAGACCGGAGGCACCTAATAGGTTGGCGGAGGAGTCAGTGGGCTTCTATTTGTTGTGTACAAACCACATACAGGTATACTCTTGAGCTTAACATTTCTTTTTAAATTTCATATCATTAAATCTGCGTGAAAATCATGCTATGTTTGTATTTTCTAAGCCGTCACGCTATGAAAGTCGCACAAGCTGGACGTTTAAATGGTGCAGGTCCCAATCTCAAGCAGCTTTTCAGAAAAAAAAAAGCCTAGTGGGGCAGATAAAGTAACATGCGCGCTGCATCTTTAACGAAAAAGCTGAAACTATCAGGGCATGCACAACATGAGAGTCGCTGAATCTGCCGCCCTTATCGACGTCCAAGCGGACAGCAGCAAAAGTGCTCATGCGTATGCACGGAGCAGGCCAGGCCCAGTCAGAGGCGCCAAGGTGTCGGCAGCACAGTTCTATCCTCGCGCGATATCCCTTCAGGGCTCTCGAGTGCTGCTCCTTTTGTTAGGTGAGAAGGGGGGAGGCAGCAATCTTTTGTTCAATCTTGCCGCAACCCGTCATCCGCACCGAGAGGCTCGTGGCGTGTTGCCGGAGGGAAGCCCCCGCTCATTATACAAGCAGACTCTTCTTGGCTAAGCGGCCTGCGCCGATAAGGCCGACCTCTCTCGTCCAGAGCGGACGAGTCACTCCTCACGAAAATGCGCGGGGCACGAAGAAGGGAGGAAAAAAAAAATTCTCACAAGGTGCACACACCAGACAAGAGTCGAGGACTCGCATTAAAAGCTGGCCTATGTTACCGAAAATTCGCCCGACGGCTATCGCGGAGGGAAGTCGAAACAAAGCGAAACAGAATCCCCTTGCCCCGTCTACCGTCCTTCACACTGCTTTTGCGAGCAACGCCGCCTCAACTTTCGCCAGCGGCGGAAGGCATGACGACGAGAGAGCTTGTTTTCGTAACGCCCGCATTTTCATAACGTTTCTCGTATGAAAATGGCGCGGAAGGGCGGAATAAAGAAACGCGGTGGCAGCAGGAGAGATGGGGGGGGGGGGGGGGGGGCGCTTGATGTTTCTGCTCCCGCCGCCACAACAGAAGGGACGACGACGGCAAGGTGGGGGACCAAGTATACTATCTGGCACGACGGACACAGAGGGGGCTCTACAGCAGTCCGCTGTACCCTCTCCACTTTCGTTCCTAGTTTTACCCCGCAGGTAAGCGAGGAAGGCACACGAGGAGGAGAGGGGGAAGCGTGTAATGCCCCGAGAGCGCGCGCGCGCGTCTCGAGCCGCGGAGGCGTCCGCGGCGCCTTCTTCGCGCAACGGTGGGCGTGGCCCGGGACTCCACCAAGATGACCTTGCCCGCCAAATAACAACCCCGAAAACGCGGCGGCAGAGGCGAAGCAGCAAAGAGGGGGAGGAGGGGGAGCCCCCTTCGTCAAAAACAAAAGGCCCGGGGATAGACAGATAGATGGATAAGCGAGGCCGCAGAGCAGCGGCCGCGGGTTGCCCGCCGGATCGGGCACCGGAAAGGAGATACACGCACAGCAAGCGAAAGAAGAGAAGGAGAGGGCGACGGGCAGGCCGGTAGGAGGGCACCAAATTGGACGATGCGACCCCGGTGCATCCGGGTCGATACCGTTCCCGGGCCGACGACGACGACCGGACTCTGATTAGGAACCGACGCGGCGTCCCCTTTCTTTCGAAGGGGGGGAGAGAGAGGGGGGAGAACGCGTATTCTGGAACCACGATGATGCACGCAGATCTTGCGAGCGAAGGTGGGAGAGAGACCGCGCACAAGCGGGCGTCCTATCAGCGCCAAGCATACACGCGACGCCCGGGTATACGTTTTAGTGCTGTTACTTGTTCTCGTCGCCGATCCCCCTTCTCGCATCCTCCGAGATCTATACTGGCCCGCGCACGCACGTACAACAACACCGGGTCGTGGCGCGCGATGTGCTCATGAGGCCGCCCACTCGACGACGGAGAGGCAGACACGCGACCACATTCCCCGATGATGCGGAGAGGAGACGAGAGCCCCGTCACACGTCCTGGCGGCCTCCTGAGGCCCTCAAGTGTCGAGGTCAAAGCGCACGTTGCGGCATGCGTCGGCGAAGGCGCGCCGCCCGGGTGCATGCCCAGCAAGCACCATGCCTCGAGGGCTTCTCCGCATGCGCAATATCACACATGAGTATACGGCGAGGAGCAGTCGGGACCCACTAGCGAGAATATCGCTGGTATATGCCATGCTAAGACACGCATAGCCGGCTGTTACACTCCGTAGTGAAGGCTATGCGCAGTTGCCACTCCGTAAAGTCGAGAATTAGACCAAACCCTCGCCTCATTGCAGAGCATACTCCGCTCAAACATTTAGCTGCGCCCAATAACGGCAGAAGAATGTTCTTACACCTAACAATGTTGTCCACACAATTCCGAGAAATCAACAGAGCATCTCAAAAAGCAGGGCACGAAGTTATCGCGCCGCTGCTATGGTTGATCGCGCCCCCTTTAAGAATGTCCCCTAAATGTTTCCTTTATATGAACCTAAACACTCATTCGTGACGAAAGCCCTTCGGCGAGACTTCTGATACTCTAAATATAAGGTTGCCGCCACGGTGCATCGTGTAATTCAGAGAAGAATACACCTCACAGCACTCATAGAGTCAAGCACGGAAGAAGAAAAAAATTCCTGGTGGTTTGGCTCTGGTTAACCCTGGTCGAAAGCGAAAAGCTGCATCTCCCTCGCTACGTTTGTGGTCGAGCGACTGGCGGTTTCCACACATAGCCATACTGACACACATACAGTAGTAGGCATTTTTTTATTTGTTAAGCATCTTGCTTTCTTCGAAACGACATGAACTTCACGACTATGGCTTCTCGGCGCACGGCTACGGCAGGATGTTCATCTTCCTCCATCGCCCCAGGCGTCTGGCAGTGAGTGCGCACACACGTGCTGATATACCCCTCGACTTCTTGCTCCTCCTCTTTTATATACGACGTCAGCTACAGCAGCGACACCAGCGGCTATTACACCAACTATCTCGACTTTGACCTTTGACCTTATGGACCACCTTGGTGTCAAGCCTGACTACCACAAGTTATGTTCATGGACCATCTTGGTGTAAAGCCTGACTACCACAAGTTATGTTCATGGTTTGACCTCTAGCTACGTTCAAGGTCAAACTTGCGGCCCGCTCGAAAAGCTGGCGTAGTGACGTTTTTCGCTTAAAAAAAACTCACCGCAGCGTCCCGAACAGAACGCACGCACAAAACGGGCGCTCAACAAGAATACCACAGCGGAGTGAAGCGAACAGCGCCACTGGCAAGACGCAGTAGCAGCAGCGGCGGCTACTGTGAATGGCGGCGCACCGCGACCGCGCGCGTACGCACGAAGGCGATGAATGAAATCGTCTCGTATACTATCCAATCTGCTTCTCCCCACCTACCCGCTACTGGAGATTGCCGTGAACGCGCAATGATGCCACCGAAGAGCTGCCAACCAGGCGCGCAGAAATCGTGACCGTCGGCGGCCCGACAACGAGGCTCCCTTGAATGGGTCGCGTGGCGGCGGCTGGGAGGGTCCCGTCACGATGCGCGCTCCACGCCATGCGCGGCCCAGGAAGAAGGGACCACCGGGCTCGCCCCTTCAAGGGCGTGACGCGTCGTCGCGCGGAGGACACGCGCCCACTTGGCCGATCGAGGCCCGCACCACTGTAATGAGAGGCTCGCTCTCTTCCCGGCGCTTCGACTGAGACGACCAGTGGCGATTCGAGGGACTTGACGCCACGCTCCGCACCTTCGGCGAAAGCACAACACGGACGCCCCAGCAAACACAACACGCAGACATGTCATCCCATTCTTGTACCGATGCGCGTTTTCTAAGCGTTCGCGTTGCCTCCGCGCTGGGACCGTTTCTTTTTTCGGGTCGTTATGGCTCAGAGGAGATGGCGTCTCTGCTAGTGAGCAAATGTGCATAGTATTCGAAGCACAGCGGCGGCGGCTGCATTCCGGTCGAAGCCAAGTGAAAAAACGCCGAATTCGACAATTCTGAGGCAGCTTTTCGTTTTTTTTTTCCTCACACGAAACACGCTGTATATCGCCAGAGAATCAATGATGCGTTCAGTCAGAGCCTTCTTGTTTCAGAGTTTCAAAGAAACGCGCAAAAGAAAACAGCACAGAACAAGAAGAGAACAAAAAAAAAGCGCGAATACGTCTCATCCCATACTTCATTCCGCATTTCGTTTGCTGCGCGCTTTCTTGCGATGTTGCTCGTGCCAGGCAATCGGTAAGTATTTCGCATCGCCAAAGAGGCCCCTGGTTTGTGTTCACTTTAGACTGTTAACCGTCAGCAGCCGCTCACATGCATGGCAGTATGCTTCACCCGAGGGAACGTGCACGGGTAGGCATATAAACCTCCCGGTTACGAGCCAGAACGGATCACCGGCACCGTCGTCACAAGAGGCGACCCGAAGAAATGGGCTCTCAATACTTCCTTTAGTAAGCGCCGGTATAAGAAGTCGGTCAATGAAATGAGATCGGCAGCGCCCGCTCTGATCGAAAGTGCTGATGTTGCGGCAGGCTTCGAACGCGACGCACTGAGAGACATTTCCGCGAACCGCTCAAGACGGTGATACGCCGGCAAGACATCTTGATACACGAAAGAGACCGGGTCTGCTGGCCGAGTATTTCCGCGTACACTCTTCACTGTCAAAATTATCCCAGAAAGCTATTCATCAAGCCACACTGATCGACCTATCTTGGTCAACAACCCCGCGAGTACTACCGATCATGATCTGATCGGGATGCGGAATATTTGCGGTCTAATCAGAGCGACGGTGGCAACCAGCCACAAACTAGAATACGTGGGGACGTAATCCACTTTGAACGTCATAAGCAATGGCTGCATGCACTATGTACCCGTCACGAATTGCTCTTGCAAAGGAACTACTACTGCGCACGCAGACAGGGGTACCTAGCGCGACACACACAGCAATACGGTGATCGTTAAGCGGTAGACTTTGGCTGCACTTGTAATTAAACAGGAAGTTTAGACTACCGCTAGACTCCCTCTACAAATAACCGCACACACAGTAACGGTTATAAACCTTTACGGAGTAGGATTCCATTCTATTACTCCGACAGCCTCTTCCAACGAAATCCGCAAGGCAACAAAACGCAACTGCACAGTGCGCGATGCAGCAATAGCTACTGCAAAACCGCTCAGCACCCACATCGCCAAGCCGGCCTACCATCGCCTGCGATGCTGCCCCGTAGAAGGGAAGAAAAATATCGCTATACCAACAACCTTTCTTTGAAGAACGGCTTCCTTTTGAATCTATCCGCTATCCGCAAAAAAAGAAAAAAAAGCCTGTGCAGTTGTCTCGTGAAGGTTAGTACTTATCACTGCTCATAAAAAGGTAGAAAGCGCATGGTACTGTTTAGCTATTGCGCGTCTGCGCCCACCGCCGTTTCAGTAACAGTGTTACCACAGTCGGACGACCGTGCGGCAGCTCGCTGCCGTCGACAACCAGCTGCTCCGAGGCGCCAGGTGTAGTCGATCAGCTGCCGTGCGCAGTAGGCACCAGTCTGATCCGTTATAAGTTCACGTCAGTAGAGACGTTTAGCATAGCGGATACTTGTCACTGCATCGGATATTTGTCAACACAAAGTAGCCTATATAAGAGTATAAAGGGATTAGGCTGTCCAAGCCCTGGCGTTGGCTTCCATCACTAAAAATACGAAATACTTACGGCTGGCAAGGAAAACAGATTTCCTATTCAAAGCACGCAAATTTCCAGCAGTTGCGAAGATTTCATCCGAGGTTTCAACCTTGTATGACTGGCAGCCTCAATACCTCCGGTGCCGCGTTTAAATGCTTCTCCTATTGCTAGAACTGCATCAGGTTACTATGCTTTGCAGCCGGAATACGTCTCCGTTGCCCAGACTTAAGCATTCCGTATATTTAGTCATCGAACTGTACTCCGGAATACGGGCAGCTCTACTCCAACATATATAGGATAATTCGTGTTTCGAGAGCACGCATACCAGTTTACTGGATGCCTCCTGCGCATGCGGTGGCAGGCTATGCCAAAACCTCTAGTATGCCTCCGCTAAGCGAAGACTTGTGTTGAAGTCATCAATGCACGCATGAGTTATGATGAACGGGCAAATCCGCATGAAAGCCGAGGCTCCCAGAAAAACGCTTCGCCAGCTCGCAGGCTATACCGGTACCGCACCTACTAATTAGGGGGAATTCTGCCCGACACAACCTAATGGTTAGCTTAACGCGCACGCACGAGCCAGCGTCTTCATTCGGCTACATTAAGCACAGCCGCTCCAAACCACCGTTCGCGACGGCACGTGCAGAGAAACGGCTTCCCCAGCCGATTTGCATCTCCAAACGCGCGCTGAACGCTCCGTCTTTTCGGCTGCTTACAGCTAACTATGGAAAGGGTGACACAAGCAGTACCCGTCTCCCCACATCGATCGAGGCTTACATCACCCCGGGTTAATTGCTCGCGCCGAATGCCCAACCATGGTCACTGCGCCGCCAACACCGGCAACGAGAATAGCCCAGTGGGGTGCACAGCGGGTGCCGAGAAAAAAAAAAAGAAAACGCGGGCGACCTGCGCGCCACCGCCGCATTTGATATGCGCCCGAGATAAGCGCGTAAATATAGGAGACCGCGCGCGCAGCGCGCCGTTTTCGTGCACCAAGCACGGGGTGCCTCTCGCGCACACTGCTCGATGCACAAGCACCACGGGAAGAGCACAAAGGAAGCACGCTTTATCTTTTCACTGGCCTGACCCACTTCGAGCGTGTAGTATACCCGCCGATAGACGAAACGCGCGTTCGAATCAAAGATCTTTAACGTGCCAATACGCGCCGGTACGGCCCACTGCGCACAGTGATTATTATTCCAGAACACAGGAAGCAGCGCCCACAGGACGGAAAGGAACATCAGAGGCGCAGAACTGGCGTAGCAACGCGTACGCACGCCGGGAGAGAAAATGACCGCCATTTCGATAAGGGGAAACAAGCGAGAAAAACCTCAACGCAATCAAGCGCGTTCTTCCTCGCAACGGAGAATGGAAATGAGTTGAAAAGGACCGACGACGCGCGTTTATAATATATCCGCCGCACCGCGGCGATGCGGAACTAATGGGGACTCCGCGCGATGCATTTTTGCCGCGACAGCAGCACATGGCGCGGCGTGCCTACAGGACTCGCCGACATGGCGCGCACTGCTTCGAGTATAATTTACGCCTCGGCGCGTATTACACAGTGTGCGGAGCTGCGCAGTTAAGGGAGAGAGTATGAGCACGCTAATTCGGACAAGTGCCTCTCGGGAATGGACCGAGCTGGCAGTTTCAAAGCCCGCATGTCTAGGTGCACATACGCTGGTGGAGGTATGCACTTACGGATACACGACACTTGAACGCATGCATAAACCGTATGCTAAAGCTCAAAGAGAAGGCACAGCTCGCGCACTGAAATCTATCAAACGCCGAACGCGGTTTTGTAGCGATAGCTACATTACGGTAGCATTTCGAGCCTTCAGCGTGGCTGCGCCGCCACGCTGTCACGTGTTTGGTCACGTGGTGCGGAGCAGCTGCCGGCGGTGCGGCGCCGTGGCTAATCACGTGGCTGGGTCACGTGACCAAGTTCCACTCGGCCAGCTGTAGCTATCGCGTCACTCCAGGTTTAGCCACAGCTAAACCACCGCATTTTTTTTTTTCTCGGACCGAGCTCTATAGTCGGCCCTCGCATGCACCCCAACGGTCATCGGTATACCTTCCTCGCTGCCGCGTTGACTTCAGCGACTAATTCCGTCCCTAAACGTTTCAGCAAAACTTCTGTCGCCTTTTCCACCGATCTCCAGATTCCTGACTATCGTCTGCCAGATGACATTTGGCTACGTCCTCCGCATTCAGCATTTCCCACTGCCATAGAGCGACCATTGTTCACGCATGCACATTTTCCTTCATCAAAAAAAAAAAATGGACGGCTCATTGACAGTCCATATAGAATCCAGAGAGTGTATGACAGCGTAAAGAATTTTCGCAGAGGTTACGCCTAGCGCATCAACATCCACCTGCTTTAGGCCCCTATAGCGGACTTGGACGATTCAGGCTCGTCACACGCCGACTGTCATTTCTGGCCACCAATGTCTCCGACCAGCGAGTTGCTCAGACCAGCTGCGTAAAAGCGCCAGATTGGAAGTCGAGAGAATGACTATAAGCGCATGCAGTAACTGTTCTGCGATTCGCCACAGCAAACTTTCTGCCCGTATTAACAATCCCCTAACAGACAGGCGAAAGGAAGAGCATAGACGCTATCGTGGCGGAAAAAGCCCACAGTGAATGAGCACGGCCTTGAAGACGTCACCCTGTTTTTCTTGCCATCGCTGTGATTGTCTGTGCCATTTGTGAGTGTCTCTCTCTCTCTCTCTCTCTCTCACACACACACACACACACACACACACACACACACACACACACACACACACACACACACACACACACACACACACACACACACACACACACACTGTCACACTCTCTCTCTCACACGCACGCACGCACGCACGCACCGGCTTTTATCGCAGTGGGACTAGTAATGCATTCGCACTAATAGGAAAGAACTGTGTCAGCATCGCACTCCCGGTGGAAAAGCGTTCCCAAACAAAATTTGGCCCGACCCATGAGGCGGCGGTTTAAAATCTTTAAGCCCCGAATGCTTTTAGAATCTTGTTCACCTTTGGTTTTAAATCCATTTCAGTCACCTGAATTAGCTTTTAGTCTCATTTAGTCGTGTTTCTGTTGGCGACTACAATCGTTTCCTCTTAAGTTGAAGCCTCGAGTTTTTACCTTTTTACTTTGTTTCCTTTCTATCCAACTTTTCAGTCAGCTTTCAGCCCTGTTTAGCCGTGTTTCTATGACGCTTTCATTGTATTTTCGAACAAGACTTAGTTTTCGGGTGTTTTTAGTTTTGCTTTGGAGACTTGTTTTTGGTCACCTGCCTGCGTTTCGCTAGCACCTGCTTTCCGTGTTCCCGTCGAGGTGCCCTTTTCTACGCTCTCTGTTGCTTTCCTGTTTGTCATGCGCACTGCCCTCTCTTCCTCCTCACCCTTACATCTGGCCATTAAAATTGAAAGTCAACAGTGTGTTCTGTGTGTCTCCCAACGCCCCAAATGTTCAAGCTGGCCGGACAACTGAAAAAAAAAAAGAAATAAAAACTGGTCCCGAAAGAGCACCTCAAGTATTAAAAACCCATCGAATGAAGCATAACGAACGGTTGATGAAAAACGTTTACGCCCAAAAGTAAAGAATCTACGGAGGAATCCGACAGGAGGCCGTGGGAACACTAATTCGTAGCGATAGCTACATTACGGTAGCATTTCGAGCCTTCAGCGAGGCGGCACCGCTGCGCTGTCACGTGGTGCGGAGCAGCTGCCGGCGGGGCGGTGCCGTGGCTGACACGTGGTTGGTCACGTGACCAGCTACGTGGTGCGGAGCAGCTGCTCCGAAACCGAGCTGCCACAGCTAGGCGCATGCGCCGTCTCAAGCGGGACGAAGATGAAGAAGGAACGCCCAGCGAAACGGAGCGGCGAAAGACTGACTTTGCAATTCAACCCAGCAAGTTCCACTCGGCCAGCTGTAGCTATCGCGTCACTCCAGGTTTAACCAGAGCTAAACCACCGCCAATTTTTTCGTACTCCCCCGCCGGGGTTTAATCCGAACATAGCGTTGTGGCCCACGTCGGCAGCCGAAAGACCGTGTCGCCAATCCGGCCGTGACTCTGTACCTGTTTCTGAAGGGGTCAAGGGCCAGCGAGATCTAGATGGGGGCAAGATCTATGTGAGGCAAAGCAACCAAACGTTTGGTATGCGTGACATGCTCACACGAAGCACCAGTGGGCCAAACTCCTTGGGCCACTTGGTCAGCCAAGATGAAGCGCAGGTGCAGCCTTTTGGCCCAGAAAAGAACAGCGAGAACGACGACAAAAATAACCGAGCTTTTCAGAAACGAACAACGGTACAAACAGCAGGCGTCTGCGGCAAGCTTCACGGCCTCCGCCCGATACTCTTGAGGGGAAGGAATTCTGGTGCTCGATTAGTTCTAACTGGCCAGAAGATAATAGACATGCAACCAGAGATGGGAAGGAACGTCCTGCCACACTGGACGTCGTTCCACGGCAGCGATCGATGCCCGCGCCTTTGAACAGCTACGCCCCGCCAGCATCATTCGTCCCACCTCTAACCGCAAGATTTTCACTGGTGTCAAGCCACGAAGAAAGGAAAGCCCTTTCCAACAGACGGTGCAGTCATAGCTTCTGCTGTTGGTAAGCGGTAACGTCTGACAAAAGATGAGCACAGGTGGGCAGGATGCGCGGAAGTCAGAGCACAGTTTCTGCAAGTCTTAGCTTTCGCCACACTCGGTCAACCGCGTGGCATTTAGGCGCGTAACTTTTCCTCCAGCCATCATAATTATCCTTGCGCAGAAGATGACACTCCCAACATATCGCGCGACCGTCACCCTCCGACGCGCAGCGAAACTTCATTACAACACTCTTTCGCCACAACCGCATGATATGGCAAACGAAGGGAGGCAGGGAATTCCGTGGACTGTGGCAGTAGATATTGCTGCACGAAGTTCTTGTCTCGTCTAGCTTTAAAATGGTGTTTCTACGTGGTTTTGGAGGTGCAATACTGCTTTACGGAGCCTTATCTGATAAACACGCAAACTACGAGTATAAACAAAAGCGAAGCTGGTTCGAGCACAACCGTGACGTTCTCGAACGAGAAGAAATGAAAAATCATGCTGCGCCTTCTTCACTATGGTCTCGGACACACCCAGTGGTACGTCAAGCTTCAACAGCATGTTAACAAGGAAGAGCCAATTTAAGATCATTGTATTCAAGTGGTCAAAAAGGCCACTTTGACCACAGAAATTATGAGCGCAGTGGACACCCTCGATCGTCGACCAGTGATCCGAATGTTGCTGCCATTGAGAAATATATGCAAAAAAGTATTGAGAAAAAAAACAAACTTAGAGTGATCTCTAAGTACATTACGAAGAAATACATTGACATCAGCGGCGAATACGTCGAGAAATGTTGGATGACCAGACTTTCTTTTGGTGGCACTCAAATTTCTCTTTCATCAGTTTGCCAACCAAAGTTACGAAATTTCCGACCTCCCCTCGTATTTAGCCCCAGTGGAAATCTCCACCACTTCCTACTCCCGACCGAGGGACCAAGACTGCGTATCAGGACATCCGCGGCGGCAATGAAGAAATAAGGCACACTGCAACAAGCGCTCCCTGGGCGTCACCATGCATGGCCGTAGTTACGGCACGAAAGACACGACAAGAGAGGACGACGGAACACAGAGCTGCGCTGTCCGCTCTTGTCGTGTCTTTCGTGCTGGAACTGTGCAAGATCGGCACCAACTCGGCCAACAACTTGCTTTGTCACCATGGCATCGCAATATCTGCCTTGCGCCTGCCACTGCCGTCAGTTGTGGCAGCATGTACAAGCGGCAAATATACCTCCCTCAGGGGCATATGCCGCTTCACTGTCGAGTTTTATCCGCCTAGATGCTACAAGCCAACATCGCTTCCCATAATGCCGCCAACTTCTGCCGATAAAAGCGAAAAAAAAAATTCAACATACGCAGAGGAGGGAGTGGATCCCGCTCAAGGTCGTACGCAATACACGTAACACCCGTCAGGAGTGCACGGAAGGCTCGAAGGAAAAATTATACAAGAAACAACAGCGCGGACCCGCAACGCCTTCTCGGTCATCGGCGTCGTTGCTCGTGGCGTCTTCCGCGCACGTCAAGCGGAGAAGACAGCGTGTCTGTCGCCCGATCAGGGCGCGTCGCTCAGCGATGCGGCACAGGCCACCGACACCGACGGACAGACACGACGAAAGCGCGCAACGCGGCTGACGTCGGCGAGCGGCCGGCATCGGCGTACGCACGCATGCGCACGACCCTGCACTGCATGGTGGGGCGCACCGCCATTATAATTGCACATTTTCTTTGGCGTGTTACGCCGCTGCCCATTGGCAGCTCATGCAGTCGCTCTTTCCTGCGCGCCATGTGAACGCACTGCCGGGGAGAGTGCAGTGGTCGCAGAGGGGGATGAAAGTGTGCTGCCGTCTCAGCAGCGGACGAAAGAAGGGCCGCGGACTCATGCGGCGCGGCCAAATGGTTTCGCCGCGGGACGCCGCCTGCAAGGGCGGCCGCCGCTTCCGATGCTGCCAACCGCCATCGCCAACCACCAGTGGTGCTGTTGCTGCCATCGCCGTCCGGAGACAGAAATCCGCCACTTGGCGCGTACAAGAAGAACGTGCCGTCGACGACCGGCCGCGCTCTGAGGGCTCATCAAAGTCTTCCCCCTCCACCCAGACATGATCAGGCGGCAGCAGGCGCTACTCCACCGGCGTAGTACACGGACACTGACTGCACTTGCTGCATACAACGCGCATATCGCGTACAGCTCCAGCGAAGAAGCAAGCCGAGCGCGCACGAAGCTTCGCTTCTGCCGAGCGCATTAAACTGAGCGGCGCAACGGACGAGAGAAAGAGGTGGCGGTGGTGAAAAATTTTTATTCAGTGAAAGGAGAGTTTGCAGGCCAAAAATGGCGCTTTACATAGGTGGAATCCTTAATGCGGGGCTCTGTCGGACGGGGCCACTACTTGCGCCCGTTAGACTGGAGCCATTTGAGACTCCAGCCCCGAGCAATTGAGCAGGGGAAGGGTTTGGGGGAGGGGAAGGATTCTTCTGACAGGCCCAAACCATGTGGAAGTTATCGGACACTTGCCCACAGTGAGGTGCAGCGCCCATCAATTTTGGGGTCAAAATGTTTTCTTATTGCAGGACACAACAAAGTGTTGGTGGGCAGGCGCCTGAGAGTTCGCTCACCGGCTTTACTCAGGCCCTTAGCAGGGACCTGGAAAAGCCGATGCCGTTCGCAACAGAATTTCCCCAAACCGCAGAAGCAGTTGCCTAATCTCTCGGCTTCCCTTCAATACATGCGCCATTCCCGTTCGGTACATGAATGGGCAGTGTGCTCGGTGCCACAAGCAGTACACGACCCAGAGACCGGCCAGGCTGAAAAGCGGAATCCATTCTTTTCCCGCGCAGCCTTAATTGCTGTCCATGCAAGGCGATCGCGACGGGGCGCTGACCCATGTCCATGCGGATACGCCTCTCGCAGTTACATTTCATGCGCCAGTCAACAGGCGGCTCAACAACCCCTCGAACGAGCAACAGAGTGCCGTCCCACTGCAGGCAGGAGGGATATAGGGCGCTGCGCTGGCGTGAGCCGAGTATGAGCTGCCTTCGCCAGGGAATCACGCAAGGCACCCTGCATGCCTCGTCCCATGCTGCAAGCCACGTTTCAAAGTTGCCGCCGGGAGGGCGAGCGCCTGGCAGTTCTACACGGTGGGGCAACATAACCTCCAATAACGAAGCGACGACCACGACAACATAACCGATATGCAAGAGAAACACCGAAACAGTGCAGAGAGTGCCTCGCCTCGTTGTTAGTTCGCGTTCTCGTGGCTGCACGCAGCAGCTATTGATCTGTTAAACGCTCCGTCATTTCAGGCTAGGTTAATTGCCGAACACTGCACAACTGCGAGCAAAGGTGCAGATTTATGGGCAATCATCGAAGGGGCAGGCGGTCCTAGCTGCACGTTCCTTACATTTTATTCGATGAAAATGCGGCGTTTTGCATGGTTTCATCCCCCAGCGAGGAAACTCGCTGAGCCTCCTCCCTCCCCTGTATACATATTAGGCCTAGCTCTGAGCGTGGACGGCGAACAGGGACACCGCGGCGCCAGACTCCAGAAGTCGAAGAAGCGCCCGCTGCGCCTCGAACTGCGCTCGCATCTAATGAACTGGAGCAAACGGAAACATCGCTCGCCGCGGTGCGCGCACAATCGTGGACGACGTTTCGGCAACTACGGGTGAACAGAAAATACCTGCTCGTCCCGGAGCGAAGGAGCCGGCCGCACGGAGACCTCCTTTATTTGGCGTTCGCTGCGTCCCTTCTTTCAATTACGCCCGGCCAACAGCAGAGACAGCTCCGAAGCTCGTCGGCGCGAGACGAAGTGGCCTCTTCGAGCCGCGCGAAAACCGAGGAAACGAAGGAGGGGGAGGGACACAACGGGTCGCCCCGCGCACTGCGTGACACTCACGCGGGACGCGTAAAGCATGGCCTGTCGACAGCGCGGAGCTCATTTTTCACCCCGTTAAGGAGATGCGCTCAAGGTGAACATTGGCGAGGCCCCGCAGAGGGGCACCCACGACAGAGACAAACAACTGGAGAGAACAAGCACAACGACCAAGGGCTGGTAGTAAGAAGTGACGGCATACACTCGCTTGTTTCGTAAACGGAAGGCTCTGTAGTAAACAAACACACACAAGAAGAGAGAAGAGCTCTCGGGCATATTTCCCTCTTCTGCGGGGAGAACCAACACATTCCCCCCCTGTCATCCCCTGTCTCCCTCGGAGAACGCTCACTCTAAAGGAGGGCCAGCCACACTTGCACTTGGACGGTATAGCCGCACAATTTCGAAAGTTCCCATTCACCGGCACGAACGCATATAGTATCCGGGTATCATCATCACCAGCCTGATTACGCCCACTGCGGGGCGAAGGCCTCGCCCATGCCTCTCCAATTAACCCTGTCCCTAACCAGCTACGGCCACCATGTACCAGCAAACTTCTTAATCTCACTCGCCCACATAACTTTCTGCCGCCACCTGCTACGCTTGCGTTCTCTTGGAATCCGCTCCGTTACAGTTAAGGGCCAGCGGTTATCTTGCCTTCGCATTACATGCCCTGCCCAAGCCCATTTCTTCCTCTTGATTTCGACTAGGATGCCATTAACCCGCGTTTGTTCCCTCACCCACTCTGCCCGCTTCCGGTCTCTTAACGTTGCACCTATCATTTTTCTTTCCAAGGCTCGCTGCGTTGTCCTTAGCTTAAGCTGAACTCTTTTCGTTAGCCTCCACGTTTCTGCCCCGTAGGTGAGTACCGGTAAGATACAGCTGTTGTACACTTTTTTTTCTCTTGGGGGATACTGGTAAACTGCTATTCATGATCTGAGAGTACCTGCCCCATGCGCTCCACCCCATTCTTATTCTTCTAGTTATTTCCCTCTCAAGATCCGGATCAGCGGCCACTACCTGCCCAAAGTAGACGTATTCCCTTACTACTTCCAGCAGCTCGTTACCAGTTGTGAACTGCTGTTCCCTTGCTAGGGTGTTGAACATTACTTTGGTTTTCTGTACGTTAATTTTAAAACCTACCGTTTTGCTCTGCCTGTCTAACTCATTGATCATGATTTCCAGGTCACCTCCTCAGTAACTTAGCAAGGCAACGCCACCAGCGAATCGCAAATTACTTAGGTATTCTCCACTAACTCTGGTCCCCTACTGTTCCCAATCCAGGCCTCGAACACCTAGCTCCTGCAAACAGGCGGTGAATAGCATCCGAGAGATCATGTCTCACTGCCCGACACCCTTTTGTAATGGTTTGGTCTATGGGGTTTAACGTCCCAAAGCGGCTCACGCTATGAGGAACGCCGTAGTGAAGGGCTCCAGAAATTTCTATCACCTGGGGTTCTTTACCATGCACTGACATCGCATAGTACAAGGGCCTCTAAAATTTCGCCTCCATCGAAATTCGACCGCCGCGGCCGGGATCGAACCCGCGTCTTTCGGGTCAGCAGGCGAGCGCCATAACCACTGAGCCACAGCGGCGGTCCTTGCTTATTGGAATTTTATTGCTGATTTTACGAAGGACTATGGCAGTTGTGCAGTTGCTATATAGATATCTGTCGGTATTTCCACATAAGGCCCTTCTACACTATAATTGCGCAATGCCCGCATGACTGCTGAGGTTTCCACTGAGTCGAATGCTTTCTCGTAATCAATGAATGCTATATATAGGGGTTGTTTATATTCTGCGGATTTCTCTGTCATAGTGTGAATATGGTCTACTGTCGAATATCCTTTACGAAAGCCTGTCTAATCATTTGGCTGACTGAAGGCTAAGGTTTTCCTGATTCTATTTCGTAACTTAGAAAATACATTGTGTGGCAACGGACAGTAAGCTGATAGGTCTGTAATTTTTCAAGTCCTTGACGTCCCCTTACTTATGTATCCACGTAACAGGCCAGCCAATGAGCGCGGCAGTCTTCGCTTACGACGCAGCAAAGAGGCCGAAAGAAATGCGAAGTCATGGGTCTCTCGGCACGTGTGAGGCAGCTGAGGCGCGCTCCAATACAGATTAGCATCCTGGCGAAGCTACGCACAAGAGAAATACGCGAAGGCGCCACAAGACACGCCAGAGGGTACCGCCTTTCTCCCTTCTGAAGACTGACACAGGCAGCTGCAGCGCTTTAGAATGTTCAGGAACGCGTCAATGTGCCGAGACTTGGAAGCGTTTACTTCCCGTAGCCACTTTCTATACAGCGAGCATAGTAGCAGCGGTAGTAAGAGGAAAAATGAGGTGTACGGAGCTGCCGACTAAAATCAGGGTCCCTGCCTCGCGAAGAAGAAGCGCAGAAATAAGGTGAGGAGTAGAACGCTGCTGCGATACTGACCCCCAACAAGCACTCGAAACACAGCGAACGGCTGGGAGTTTCGCCCCGCCTCCGTTGTGCAGCGCCAGGGTTGCATATGTGAACGTGCACCCACACGTGACGTGCGCATATACGGCGCGGGCATGCGTGTGCGACGTTTTATACGTGGACGCCTGCGCGGAGGATAAGGCTGCCGCCTCCAACAGACGCGCGGCCACTTCAGTTAACACCGAGGCGCACGCTGCACACGAGACAAGCAAATTCGCGGCCACGAGAAGAAGGAGCGAGCGCGAAAGGTCGATCGACAAGACATTTAACTGCCGGGCATTTCAAACGCCCACGGGTCCCCCCCTTATGTCTTCTTTCTCTTTCCTGCCGCAGAAGAAACCCTTCGCCTCCACATCAACAGCAGGCTCGGACAAGCGCGCCGCGGTATAGTGTGGGCACGCACGGGAGCATTCGGTTGCATTCGGGCGCGTGGGCGATGAAAATCAAACCCACGTCCGACGGCGGCGGAGTCGGCAGCACACGCACGCAGTGGTACACCGGCAGCAGGCATTTCGAGGCGAGTCCATCCGAACGAAGGGCTGCGAACACTGCCGAGGCTCCTTTCACGGGTGTCCGGAATCCCATTAGCCGGACGCTTTCCAATTACGCGCGGCCGGCGTCAGTGAGAGCACCAAGACAGCGAGCGATGCGGTGTCGTACCAAAGAACGCCGGACGGAGGAATCCGGAAAACGACCATCACTCGCGGTGGTATACGTAAGGTGTATCACACAGAAGGCTCCCGGTAGAGGAGTCTAGACACACGTAAAATAAAAAGAAAAGCATAGCGGAAAGACTGGAAAACGAGACCAGCCGTTCGCGAGCGATTCGGTCACGCTTCTCACAGCATGGCTCCGTAAAACGAGGAGACGGGGACCGTGAAAGGCGTTCGAAAGGGCCCCACAGCCAAACAAGTGAGGGCGAGGGAGGAAAGGAGAAAACGAGGGCATTTGCCCACCTCTGGTCCAAACACTTTCCAGATCTGAAGTGAGGAATTCGCAACCCCAAAGACCACATGCGCATTGGTTACGCGAGGGTTCTCCGAAAACACTAAGTGTCTTCAACCAGTCAGCTTTTCGTACGTCAGGAACGCAGGCGAAGATACAATTCACCGGTCAAACAATACAGCACGCTGTGCCGCATTTAACTGTGCGCAAGGAGAAAGGGCCTTTCGCTATGGGATGCTCTGCAGGCTTCTACCGGCGACTGTCCAATTTCCTCCTCCTTATCGCGCCCGGTCAGCTTGGCTTCTGCTGACGGCGGCAGCTCTGTCGGTACTTTGGGCTTTACCCGCATCTAGGACTTGTTAGGTTACCCCTGAAATTTGCGCGGATTTACACCACTGAGTTTCCTGATCTGCCGGAGTGGCGAGGCTGACTGGCCGCGGCCACGGTAGCTGCCTGACGTCCGGAAGAATCGAACCAACGAACAGGCTGGCCAGCATATGCATAAGCATGCGACGGAGGAGGGTGTAAACATGAGAAAGTCGCTGGAAAGGGCTCGCCAACCTTTGCGCCCGACTGTGGGTTCTCAGCTGCATGTAGGTGAGTATCATTTGGCTCAGGCGTTCCGGACAACACAATGCAGTGGTTGAGAGAGTTGATGCGCTCTCCTCTGAAGGTGTTTCAGAGCCCTTTGACGTGCACTGACATCGCACAGCACACACGCCTCTAGCATTTTGCGATCGTCCATATACAGGGGCAAAACTATTTCAGCAGCGCACACAGTCGGAGCAGGAAGACGACCCGATGCCGCTGTATGCGTACGCACACAAGGATCTTTGCGCGCCGTTTCCCGCAACATCGTTGGGCGACAATTAGCGTCATGCAGGCCGCTCGAGGGGGATCAGATAACGGGCATTTACGCTCTCCACAAAGGAGCCCCCACTGGCGCGCGCGACGCTTCGCCACACAAACACGCAAGCCAGCCACACCCGTTTAATCAGCGCCACACGCGGGAGGAACCTGCACGCACCAAACTGTCCGGTGCGCATGATGGATCGGCCAGGCTCAATTCAGTAGCGCCACGCAGAAGGGCCGTCGATCCACAGGACGCTCGAAGAGAGATATAGATAGCGGAGGCATCGCGCAGTGCAGATTAAAAGGGCCCGAAGCACGCGGGGAACGTAAAATAGAAAAAAAAGAAAATTAAAAAGGCTACGCGGGACAAACGGCATGCGCAGCGGCGGCTCGATCCCAGATCGAAGTTCTCGATCACACGCGCACGCCGAGAGCGCCGCAGAAGCCGACGAAAAAGATAAACAGAAATAAGGAAACGAGCTTCAGGATCGCAACTGTATACGCGGCTGCTTTCGAGCACGCATACACGCGCAACTGCAGAGCCACACAATGGCCGAGCTAGCGCACACCAACACACACGCAGGCAGCAATCGTGAGCGCGAGAAATGGGTGGCCCTCTGCTGGAGCTTCCTGATGCCGAGCTTCTGCCGGCCGGACAGAGCGACGTTATCGGCAGCGGTGTTTGTGCGCGCACAGCGGTCGGCCGCGGGGCGGTTAGGCCGAGAGAGAGAGAGAGAGGAGAGGTGGACGACCAGCGCGCACACCGGAAAGCCAGCCACGGGGCCCTGCAATTAGCGCGCTTCATTTCGCCCACCCGGCTGACGAGGAATCGAGCAGCAGGTATGATACACGTGCACGGAGGAGAACTCCACGAGGGTATGCACACCACCGCGGCGGGCTTCTTCGCCTTCCCGGTTCGGGCCGCTTATCGCGACTCGGTCATCGCGAGAATTATGGCCGCCGCCTGACTAGCGCCCTAACCCCCCTGCGTTTCCTCCGCCCCGTACACAGACGGCGCTCCCGCTCGGAAGGCACAGAAAGAAGAGCCCCGCGGCTGCTGCTGTTGATGCTGCTGCTCACATACGCGTGCGTGCATGCTCGGAGAGCAAGTACGCCAGCTATACGCAGAAGCGCTACACGATATGACGCATGCGCACACCAACCAGCTCTCTACGCCGATCGGCTCGCAGGTTATGCTGTACTCGTGGCCCCGGTCACTGCACAACCAGGAAGAGAACACGAAAAGAACAAGAAAGACGAAGAAGGAGGCCTTTTCTTCTCGCCCCGGCGCAATCCGCTCGGCGATCAAGGAGCAACCGCGCGCTCCGTTTTCCCGGGCCCTTCTTGTGATGCACAGTCCGCGCGGTTACGCGCGAACAAAAAAGCGCGGGCACCACCGTTTAACCCGTTGCCCGAAGCGTGTTTTCGTACGCGCAGCAGGCACGGGCTATTGGCATTACAAGAACAGACTTTGCCCCAGCTGGCGCAGCTTGGCTCCTTATCGGAAACGCGCATCACGCGTCGGCCGCGCAAGTCGTTAGACGGGAATATCGACACGACCAATGTGTACACGCACAGCTCACCCGTAAGGACCCGCTGACGGAGAGCTTCTGTGGTGGCAGCGATTATCACTGGCCTCTTATAAATGAACAGAGATAGGGGGGCGTGAACACCTCCGCGTTGTTCCGCAGAGTGGAAGAAAAGGTACACACTCGGGTTAATTGCCGGGTGTTTTCGCAGACGGAGAAGAGGGCTGCCGCGAGCGACAAAAGGCAGCACATGCGCAGCCGCAGAATATGCGCTGCGGCAGGCACAAGCAACCACTCCTCCGCTTCACCGCCACGCCTTCGAGTGTGCTTGGAAGAAATTCATGCACATGGCGAGCGCATTGCGATTTCCATCTCGCTCGGTAATTCTCAATTCCCAGGGTTCTCGTTCTCTTCAGGGGCGGCGAATTCTGATAGGCTGCAGTACCCATTATAAAAGTGGTCTATACACAGTCTATAGGCTGCTTACAGACTACTGGCTTCCTATAGATATTTCTTTTTGTCTATTATAGATCGTCAATAGTCTGTCTATAGGATTTGTATTGCCTACATATTGTTCTCTAAGGTTTCTCTATAGAGAGTCTATAGACTTTATAGACAGAACTCCATGGACAGTCTTCAAATTGTCTGAAGAAATTTTTGTAAGGGACCGACCAACTTCACCTAACTGACCTCCGGCCAACTGCACTGTTTGCTCGCCTCACGATTTACCTATTAGAATAGCGGCTATATATAACTGCGCAACTTACAAGCAACTACATTACATGCACGGCCTTTCAACCTATTCCGTGGCGACATTCGCAACGGATTCGGTGCGTTCTCGGAGAAGCCTTCGCAAGTTTTGTCGCAGTAACGAGAAAGTCACGCTCACAGAATACACAGTCGTAGTAACAAAAAGCAAGCACTGGACGAGCGCGGAAGAAAAGACACATTCTTAAACCAGTATGCGGGCGCCGAAGAAAGTCAGAAGGAAGGAAAGACGGGAAGGAAGAAGGCTAGCGAAAGTATATATCAAGAAATGGAGGGTGCGAGCGCCGCGCGGGAGAGAAGAGGCGAATGGGGATTAACGAAAGCCGCGCAAGACAAAAGCAGACTTTGCGCCACTCGCGCTGAACCTACTACACTACGCACAATAGCGAAAAAGGACAAATGCGGATGACAAAGGGCGGATGAGCGCGCGCTGGTATTTCGCTTCGGACGGGAGCCGTGCCGCGCCGCATGATTATGCACGCCACAGCGGCCGCGCCCATATAGACACACACAGCGCGGCGGAGGTTGGTGCGATGCACAAGCACGAGCTGGCCCGAACGCGCATGCGGCTGCTAATACGAGACCGCACTTTAAACACACACGCACACGATCCATATCACTTTGGCTCTCTGAGCGGCGTGTGTGTACGGGTATATGCCGCGGTTGCCGAATCAGCCAACGCTGTCGTGCGCCTGCACACGTACACACTACTGCACGAGGAGGGCGACACCGAAACGAGGCCACCAACTGATCGATGGCCGAGGCACGCACAGACCGTGCAGCCTCCTGGTATCGGACGGAAGGAGACTATTTTTACAGGCAATGACCGACTGGGCGCCCAACCGGAAGAAATAGCGAAAGAGACTAGAGTGGAGACTTGAGCTCCGCCGTAAGGGAATGACGCGGTGGCGTTAATCGGTTCATGCCCGTGCATGCGCAACTGGTCATTCTCTTCTTTACGTTCACGGATCACGCTGGTGGCAGCGGTGGAGCGGTTAAGCGATCAGCCCCCGCCCTCCGATGGCAGGTGCTGCCACCAATGGGGCTGCTCGGGCGACCCGGGTTGCTCTTCCCGAGCGGCCGGTCGTTAACTGCCACTGTGGTCAGTTTTCACACAATCCGGGAGGGCAGGTTGTGATGACGCCACAAGCCAGGCCAGGTTGCTGCCGGTGCGGTCGGTTGCTCCGGCTGCGACGCTTGAAACGGTCGCCAACGCCGGACAATTTTTCCCGACAGCGCCCAAAGCGCGAGCTTTTTTGCGAGGACGCATGTGGCTCAGTGCCATCTGCAAGCGCGGCGGCAGCGTGCGGGAGTCGTCTGCTCGTGCTTTGCGAGCTTGCTTGCTTGGTAGCCCGTTAATAATGCGATGGCTTCAGATTTCGCGTCCGTTAGTGTCACAAAAGCAGTGGATTGGTCGAGACGGGGACGACGTCCCAGTGTCACGTCACCCTTGCAGGTGGAAACCAGCCCACCGTGGCAGGTCGAAATTAAATCTATCGAATTAAATTGAATTAAACTGTCATCTGCCCGCCGTGGCACTTCATGCGAATTCACGTACTGCGTTAGTACGAAAGTCGACGACTGCTCTCGAAGACGATGACGTCACAAGGTCATGTGACCACGGCCGTGGCTTCGCCGTTTCCGGCACAACCAGAAAAGGGCAAGACATGAAAGTTGAAACCGGTTCGTGGGAAGGTGTCCACGGCATCTGGGCCACCGATATGGAAGAAGACACAGATTAGAGGTATGAAGAGATGAATTGAACAAGTTGTACCCAGAGCATGGTTACGTGTGTGCCAATAAAGTCACGATGGCAGTGATGGCATTGGGTATGTGGTGAAAGAACTGACACGGACAACAGAAACAGGCAGCAACGCTGCTTCTACAGTGCCGTCGCATTCTACCTTGAAATGACTAAAAAAAAAAAGCGTCCCCATTATTTTGACCGTAGATGAAGTGATGTAACCTTACAAGCTCTGCCAAAAGTATAGAGCGGAAACGGGATTTTATAGTGGAATCTTATGGTCATGCACCAACGCCGCAGTTCAATAGAAAACCAGGGCAGAATAAGTTGAGGCCACTACCGTAGTCAATCTCGCATGACAGCGCTTGTTTTCATCTCCGTGTCTTTAAAGCTTGGTTTCTTAATATGACTCGCCCAACAGCAAGTGTTGCTTGAGGAACAATGCAGCCTCACAAGCTTTGTCAAGGGCTCGGCGTTGAGACACTTTCCCATCGCAGTACCAGTTTGATGCACCACGCTACAGCCGACCGCAACACACCCGACCCCACAAAAAAAGCTGCGAGAATGAGGCCTAATTTACCCGCCGCGGTGGCTCAGTGGTTAAGGCGCTCGTCTACTGAGCCGGAGGACCCGGGTTCGAACGATTCGATGGACGCGCAACGCAAAAGGCGCCCGTGTGCTGTGCGATGCCACTGCACGTTAAAGATCCCCAGGTGGTGGAAATTATTCCGGAGCCCTCCACTAAGGCACCTCTTTGTTCCTATCATCTCTCAGTCCCTCCTTTATCCCTTCCCTTACGGCGCGGTTCAGGTGTCCGCCGATATGTGAGGAAGATAATGCGCCATTTCCTTTCCCCAAGAATCAAATAAAAAAGAAGAATGAGGCCTAAGCGGGAGCCCTTGCGGGAAGGTGGCGCGCACAAAGCGACATCAGGCTCGCTGGGCGCGCTTCGGTCGGATGAACGGCCGAGCCAGACGCGAGAATGAAGCGGCTTTTCCCCGTCGAAGCACCCCCCTTCCAGCCAG